>VZZY01010200.1:113-51892 GCA_013400335.1 Eurystomus gularis | reverse complement strand
AGGCAGGCGAGCGGGGCGTCACGGGGAAGCTGGCCCCCTTTGGGGTGGGCGTGCGGAGGCGATGCTTGGGTGGGCTGCTGCATGGGGGTGACGTTGACCCCCGTGGGGCGGTGGTGCCGGTCTCCTCTGCATCTGTGGGAAACGTCAGGCAGCGAGGGGGTTCCTGCTGTGCTGGTGTCTCCCCATGGGAGTGTACGTGGGGTGAGGCTGGAGCTGTGCCCTGAGGAGCTTGCGAGGGAGCCACACTCAGCCCCCTGGCCTGGGTGGAGGTGCGGAGGTGCACTCGCTGGGGGACCCGTTTGTGTGTGTGTGCGGGCAGAAACAGCCCTAAGGTGCCCTCGTCCCTTCTGAGCACCCGCATGGAGGTGTGTTTGGGGCCGGGGCAGTTGGCCCCACTGGGAGGCTATCATCCCTTCCCCAGATGTCCGAGGTCTCGGCTATGGGGTGAGGTGGTGATGGCGATGCAGGAGAGTGACCTCAGCCCTTTCCCGGCTTTGCTCTGCCTGTGCTGGCACATGATCCGAGTTCAACAAAGTAAGTGTGACAGAGGGTCACCCTGGCCTTTCCTACATTGATTTCTTAGTGTGACCCTCACCGGCTCTGTGACTGAGGGTGTGGGTACAAGACAGTAAATGATCATACTAAATTTCCGTTATTTAGATAGGGACTTTAGATTTTGATGATGCCTACTTTCTACTTTGATCATTTGGGATTTAGTTCTGTCTTTTAGTTGCTGTTGTCAGTAGCGATGCAGGTTCACTTTCTAACCCAGGGTTTTGGAACAAACAAATGGTTGTGATTCTTTTGATAGAAATATGCAGGGATACCTCAAATTTAACAAGAAGAAATGCAACCACCAGCAAATCCTCCCTGCAATACATGTAAAAGAACTTCTAATTGGAAATGTTTGATTATAAAATGATAATAAGCATTTGCAGCATATTTACCAGGATTCCCATGAAGCGTTCGAAGCTAAGCCTCATCCTGCAGAAAGTGCAGTTATGGTAGGTGTCATCTTCTGATTAGTTCCACCGATTTCACTGGCAGTGTAACCATAAGCATGTGGTTAAATGAATTACAGAATTGTACCCTATGGCCTGATGCAGTTTCTCTGAAAGTTAGCAACTCCTATGAGCTTAGTGAGGTAAGTTACACAGAAAGTAGCAGTCCTCATAGCTATTACTGTCACTTGCTGGGTGACAGCGTTGATTATGCGTTTGAAGGTTGCCCACCAGTACGTTTTCCCTTGCTAGCTGGCTCCAACTGATATTTGAAATACGTTTTTAATAAAGGATTGATTCTGAAGAAAAGCTACCAGGAGTGTCTATCTTTGCTCATTAGCGAGGTGCCTGCGTTGCTTGCATCTTACCTGTCTGAATCCTAAAGAAAATTTATCTGTCAAAACAGTAGTGCCTGCGATGATGGCACTGCAGGTTGGCTTTCACCTACTGTTTTCGTGGAAAGTTGCTGACAGTGTTCAATCTGCAGCTTTTATAGTAGGGAGTCTTTCCATTCAGCTTTGCTGGAGAACTGAGGAGTACAGGGTAAACGTTAAGAGGAAGATACCATGAGAAATAGAAAGGTAGCCATGCTGATTACAAGCGTGCCCTGGAGTTGTAGTTGTCACTTGGGTTTTCAGTCCCGTTTGGCTTGCTCTGACAGAACGTGTAGGCACTTGCTTTCCAATTTTCCATCTGTACTAGACCATCCTGAACCGTCCGTGGCTCAGGTAAAGATATTTCGAGTTTGCAAAATGAACGCCATAATTAACACTATAATAGAAAATTGCGACCCAGCAGTATTCATCTCTTGTAAGATAAGGTACTTACCTTTTTATTACTTAAAAACTGGTTTTAAACATTATATTCTGATTTCAACCTCAGGCGGCCAGAGTGAGGAAGTGTCAGAGCTGTAACAACAGTGTCTAAATCAGTATTTTCACTTTCTTCAAGGCTGTTAACTCTGTACCTTGAACTTTCAGGTAGAGAGACAACTTTGAGACTTGCTGGCCAGTTTTAAAGCATTAAGTAACTTGTTTTTAAGGATGAGCATGCAGTCTTGAACGCAGTAATTGAAGGTTATGGTAACCTTAGTTTGGAACTGAGACGTTACTGTGATGCTGTGTATTCAACGTTTTCCCGCACCTGAAACAAAGGCATTATTATCTGAGCGTTCTGGCAAATACACTTTTGTTTTGTGTCATTTGAAATGATGACTAACTCGAAAAACATTTGAGTGAAATCCTGGCCTTACTGGCATCAAGACAAAACTCTGTGAACATCAATTTTTGCCTCATAGTGTTAGCTACTGATTCATACACCACTTGGATTATGGTGAGGCTGCTTAGTGGTAAACTTTCTTAATAACTGCGATAATTATTTTTTTAGCATTACTGCCTGATTTAACTTAGCAATTTTTTTCTGGGAAGCATAATGATGATAAAAATGGGATATTTTCTATTAATGAAATGGTACTTAATATTTGTGATTTTCTTTATCCTAAACTGTGATCTCTAAAAATAGAAATTTATAGAAATTCAAATATAAGTTGCCATGGTAACCTATTGGGGGATAGTGCACGCACAAGATTATTCTAGCAAGACCATCCAGTGATGTTATATAAATAGTGGAACTAGTTTGTTGACAAGAAGGTTTACTTTATTTGAGATTCTAAAAAAAAAAAATCAGCTTGTAGTGTAGGCATTCAGATAGCAACATCTACTAAATGTGTTTTTTGTAAATATAAAATGTAATCTGTGCACATGTAATTGCTTTGAAACCTGCAATATTTTTCTCCGTTTTGCAAGTTCAGGAGTTAGGTCTGAATGTTACTTTTGTTTTAATTTTATCATTTTGGATTTCATAGACTTGGAAATGAAATTAAAGAGTAGAGCAGTACTTCTTTCACTCTAGGCTTAATAGAGCAATCATTCACAAACTGCTATTTGACATAATGCGATTATGTAGATATGGAAAGCTGCTAGTATAAGATACTGTCATAGAAGGAGAAGAGTTGGGCAACTAAGTCTTTTCGTGTGTTGGTTTAAGCATCTCTGAAACAAACACCTGATTCTTATTTGAATCAAACGTGTATTGTGAGTTTTGCTAGTCAATAACTGTAAATGATCTTGGTATCCTTTGATGGCTCGTAAGTGCAATGTGGTCATGCGCTACTAAAGTGCAA
This sequence comes from Eurystomus gularis, assembly GCA_013400335.1. Taxonomy (NCBI): domain Eukaryota; kingdom Metazoa; phylum Chordata; class Aves; order Coraciiformes; family Coraciidae; genus Eurystomus; species Eurystomus gularis. Next base: position 48,709 of record VZZY01010200.1, on the reverse strand, counting down.
AGATACGCCCAAATAGTTCGTAAGAAATTACAAGAGGCATAATTAAGCACTGAGTTTAAAAGAGATGCAGATGCCCAGCAGGACCTAGAATGTCAGTGCTAGTCTCAGATATCATATTTGACATTAATTAAGCTTTTAAGGCCTTTTACCTTTGAATAATAGTTGCAACATGATGCTGTTTAAAGAAGTAATTAGTATTTGCCATTGATTTTTTTCCCAAGGATTATGGATTACTCATGCACTTAGTGCAGGAACTCAAAAATGGCCGTGGGATTCACTTTCTGAGAAGACTGTAAATCTGTTCATGGGTAAGGGGACAGTGCCCACAAAATTGGGTAGCTCAGAACTGCAGAAGTCATTGTGGCCCAGGGCACTGGAGCAGTCACTGCCTGTAACACCACTGCTGTTTTCAGCAGTTGAAGGCAAGTTACACAACTCCTTTGCTGTATGGTCTTTATCTGCAGGAAGGGTCATAATTACTTGGTTTTACAAGTGAAGGATAAAAACTAATTAACAAGTATTTGCAAAGTTTGCCGTAAGTAAGTATTCAGTGAAAAACAAATAAAACCACAAAAGCCTTCCAGTCTAGGCATCAAGATACTTATGCCTTGCGGGTGTTCTTAAAAATACTGATCTTACGCCGCTTCATTGCGACATGAGAAGCTGGACTTGAGCAGTGAGCAGTATCGTTGTACGGAAATATGAAGTTCCCATCTACTGCTTTACGTGAAGTTCTGTTGTCAGAGACTCCTTTCACTGTCCCGTAACATCTACACCAGCTTTGAGCAGTCAGTGGGGTTGGTTGCAGGAATAATCAGCTGAAATGAGTGAGGTGGGAGAGGTGGAAAATACGATTTTCTAGATTCTCTTGAACGACAAAAGCTACAGAAATCATATTGGGGAGCATTCTTATCAAAGACAACTTACCTGTTTATTTGGGGGTTTGCTTATGTTTTCTCCAGTCTGCTAGATACCTGTCGTATACTATGGTGAATGACTGGGGTCGGTTATATTTTTAGGGCTTTGGCTGTTTGTGATGCAAGACAGTTTTTGGTTTTGGTAGAAGCACTGCTGCTGGGATAGTCTGAGATATTGTGAAAGGAGTGGTGAAGATATGTAAATCTCAGAATATGTGTTTGTAGGTTAATAGTGAATTGCAAAGTTAATTTGCTTTCTTAACAAGTAGAAATTTATGATTTTATTTGTAAATGGAAATCTTTACTCTCTTTTGTTCAGCAAGGAGAGCAAGTATACTTTAGATTTTACCATTTAATAATTCTTGAGTTATGCAGACATTTTCTATCTGAAAATAATACAAATAAAATAGTAAAGTTGATAAAGAAACTGCAAAGAGAGTATTCCTTTTGCCATGTTGGTAGTGAAAGTGCTGAATTAATTTTTTAAGTGGGAAAAGTCCATTAGATTAAATTGGTGAAAACCAGTCATTCTGCTTGAAGCATTTAGCCAGTGGGAGCTGTCGTTTTAAAGAAATGGCAAAATTTGTTCCTAATGAGGAAAATCATAATGAATCGTTGTTAGAGATATTCATGCATTTCATAGCTTTATGTATACATGGACTGACTAAATAGCATTGTAAGTAATTTTTGTCAATTTACTTCTGGCGTGCTGGCTTTTAAAAGTCTTAATTGGAAATTGTAGCTTAATACATTACGTATTTGACATAAACTAGCATGATCTACCTTAAATGTAAATGGTCTCCGATGGTACTGACATATCGGTGAGGTAAAATCAGCAAGATTTTTGCCTCTCGAACTTCTGCCTTTTCCTCTACAGCTGTTCTGCCTGATGCTGCTAGTGTTTCCATGGAAACAAGCCAGCTCTTGGCTTCCTCTTCCCATTGAAAACAGCCTTCTTGCTGTCACTTATTCATCTGGGAAAAGCATTTTGTCATGACTCTGACATAAATGCCACAGAGATGATCTGTCCTATAATTTCAGAAATAGATGCTGTTACATACATGCACATGCATACAGCCAGATTTGTCTTCCAAAGACTCTAAAATAATTTGGTTAAATGGGCAGAGTCTGAATTTGCTTTGGTGTAACTGGAAGTGGAAATAAGCTTAACATACAAAGCCCAAGATAATCACAGCGTGAGAAGTATTTTTGGTTGAGAAACTGGCAGACCACGTTCCCTTTATGTAGTTAATAGGTGATGTGCTGTCACGTTTGTTTACAGTGGTAAAATTCATCAGTGGTTTACTTTGGGGATTAGAACTCTCTGAACTGAGTAAGATGGAGGGGGGGAGTACTTCACAGCTTCTGGTGAATATTGTATAGGTTTTAATCCATCATCAGATGAGATATCACATTTTCATGCCATTGTCACATGATGCAGTCTGGATACAAAGAAAGTGACATAAGAAAACTGGTATCCTTGAGGTCCCTGTATTCTTAAAGTGTCTGGTACTTAAGCCAAGGTAAATGTATCCATCCATACTCCGTGAAGAAGTCAGCATTTTTGCTTGTTTTGGTGAATTTGTGTTGAGTCTTAAAGAAGTTCAGAACTCAGACTAATCCCAAACCCTTGATTAGTTTCCTTTGCTATAAGAACTTCAAGAAAATTTAAGGGAAGTTTGTGTAAAACTTGCTCGTCCTTTTCTCCCTCAGTGGTCATTGGTGGAAAGTGACTGTTTTCTTCCTATGAAGTTGCCTGGCGGTTGGGGTAGAAGCACTGGAGAAGAGGAAAGGCATTCCTATATAAATCTTTAATATTTTAATAATCTCTTACGAAGTGCTGTCCAGTAGTTTTAAGGTTGAAGAGTCAAGTTCTGCTCATTATCAAGTGCTGTTTCAGTGCTGTTCATTCCTCCAGATACTCTTCCTGTTCATCCTGTGCTTCAAACTCTGGGTACATCTTGGGGAAACACAGTTTCCTTCAGCCACAACTGCAAAGAAAGGGTTTATGCTCTCTATATTTAGCACCCAGTGGGGATAGTATGTTCCCTTTTAATTCTCTTTCCTAAACTCTTATTTAGACCTCGCTTCTGGCAATGTGATTTATATAAGCTTATTGATTCAGTGTAGAAACTTGTGGGGATTTTTGCAGGTTGGTATTTGTTTGTTTGTTTGTTTGTTTTTTACGGTGAATAATAGTTAGGCAAATAAAACATAGATATGGTAATATTTGGAATATCAAACTATCTATATTATTCTGCTTATTTTACTTCTTACAGTGGTACAGTTCCTTTGCACACACTTATTCTTTCACAAGCACACAACCTTTCCAGTATAAATTAGTAATTGCATAGGAATAAAAAATTTGTTTTAAAGCTATGCTAAGCAAGGCTATTCAAGAAGTTTATGTGTAGAGTAAATAGGGGAGCTATGTCCACTCTTACTTACGTGTGCTGTTATTTCCAAAGAACCTTTCTCCTGATGCAGGGGCTGATGAGGATATTTCACACATCAGAAATAATTTGAAGTGGTGAACACAGTATACAATTGTGGAAGTGTGTATGTATATACTAAGAGAAACTTAGCATTGGCATTATTTATCAACATGATAAAAGAGATTCCAGTTGTAGCAATGACCTGGTATATTTTTTTCCCTATCCTGACATTCACATGTATATGTTGATCCAACTACATGGTAATTTTGTCAGAGAGATCTGTAGAAATAGCTGTAGAGAAAAAAAACTTAAATCATACTTTTTTCTTTTTTTTTTTTAGTTCTACAAATGTGTTTAATTACCATCTTTGTTGGTACTTTATGATGACTAAAGCACTTTTGAAGGAAAAACTCCACTTCCATCTGTTAATCAGTAGTGTTAAAATTAGAATGCCATCTAATCACATGAAATGTAATTTCTTGTGATTTCTGATTTGCTTTACAGAATTTTTGACTGAAGTGGAGACTTGAAGCTTAAAAAACAGATTATCCAATTGTATATTATAACCATGTGTAGTTTTTATCCCTCCTCCCCTACCTTTAAGTTGGAAATTATGAGATGTTGCTGTGGTTTTGGTGTTTTTACTAGTAGATTAATATTACAGTGGTGTAATAATTCAGTTCTTATTAGACAGCCTTTTGCACTTTCTTATTGTTTCTAGGTGAATCTTAGATATTGGGTTTCTTGATATGCTCCTGCAAAATGCTGTAAACATTCTCTTTTCCCAGTGCTGAGTAGTGTGGTAAAGTTCATTAATATGCACTAAATATACCACACAATATCATCTAGTCTTGTTTTTGAAACCAAGTATAGTTTAAGTATTTATTTTCATTAGTGTATAGAATACAAAATTATATTTTCTTTTGCTGTGCCTAGTCTTTGAAAAATTGAAAGCATCCCTTGAAGTTCATGGGTTTGGTTTTGATAATTTGTAGAGTACTAGCTGTATAGCAGTAATCTCCTCTTTAACTGTTTAATCCTTATCCTAAGAGAAATAATTCTTCTTTAGGAATGACTTCCACCACACTAAAATGCTTGCTTTGATAAAAGCACAAGGCTACTCCTGTACTAGGGGTCTGATAGTGTAGGGGATTTTAGAGCAATAGAAATCAAATGCTGAAACTCAATTAATGGCCGAGAAAATTCTTTTCGAGTAAGTTGCATTGGAGAAGGTGAAGTTCAGCAGAGTGAAAAAGAGGGCTGCAGAAAAGTGCTGTGAAGTGCTGTGTACACGTTGTTGCAATAGTGAGGAGTGCAGGCGGAGTTCCTAACGATTTTGCAAGGAGACTGCGTTGGTGCCTGTCGCGGCACGGAGTGAGAGGGCTTCACCCTCCCCAGCGGCATCCTGCTGGCTGGTGGCTCTAAGTAGAGGGAGAATTAATGTCTTCTAATCATATTTCTGTTGACCTACTCAATTTCTCAGATCATAAATGTTCACAAAATGTATTAGGCTTTTATACGCTGTCTACTATAAGAACAAGGGTAATTAAGTATGTAGTAAATAGTATTTTATATAAAGCCTGTGCAGTAACAGATTTTTTTTTTTTAAGTAGTGGTAAAAATTATTACAGGACAATGTAAATGATATCTTTAAAGTATACAAATGTGTGGGTGCAGAATAGATTTATGGTTAGTAGAGTTTTTTGTTCACTGTTTTAATAAGGCAGAAAAATCATGTGGTCGGTTCACCACAGGGTGTAAACTTCCTTTAGTTCTGGGACAATACCAAAGGGGATGTACTCATTAGCCTTTAATTTTACGTAGATATTAAAAATTTTCTGTACTTTTCAAGGGAGCTGTCTATTTTATCTTTTTCATTGGCACTTGCTAATCCTTTACACATATGAATGACAGTTATTGTAAATAATTGGTCTCAGGAGTACCTTAGTTTTCACATGATGATTGTTAGGAGCTGAAAAAGAAAATATTTTTTAAAAATAATTATTTATTTTTTACATCATCCCATTTTTTTTTCCTGACAGGAATTTTGTCAATGTTTAAGAGGCACTTGTACAATGCCCTTAATAACATTAAGGGCTTTAAGTCTTCTTCAGCCCCCAAGTGGCCAGGCAGTTGAACTGGATGATCATTGTGGGTCCTTTCCAAATGAAATCGGCTATTCTATTTTAAATGAATAAGTTCTAGTCTTTCAACCTTCTTTTCCCTTACAATGAAAAATGAAGTTCTTTTACTTAATAAGTATGATGTTTTATATTTTCATGATTTTAAAAATGAAGTGTATATAATAAATGACATAATATGTGACATCAACTTTTTTGGGGGGGTGGAAATCAAGTGGGGTAGGATTTCAGCGCAGATACTGAGCATCAGCTCTGCTGTGTAACTCACTATCTGTTCATTATCTGGTAATACTTTGTTAAACAAATTGATTTAAACACCTTAGGCATCTTCATCCTTTGGCCAGGAAATTTTATTACTGGCTGTATTTGAGGCTATCTTAATACAGTTTCAAATTTGAGGATTGAGACTTTTGACAGTGGGCTGTAGTTATTTTCCTGCTTGCCTAGGTGATGTACCTGTGCAGCTTGAATAAATAAATGGTCATGTTTGTCATTCGTCTCCAAATCAGACATGTGAAGCTGATGTTGCAGTGACCCGTGAATGGTCAACAAAATTGGTTTGATGCATTGCAGCTACAGGGTCTCCTTGGTTAGTCATTGCATGTTTTAAGTTTGTGCCTTGATAGGAGAACAAATGATCAAGGGGAATTATAAAGGAGAAAATATTTGATAAAAAAGAAAATTGTGTCTTGGTGAAAAATGAACCGTTATGGACTGAAGCAGAGAATGGGTTTTTCATTATTTTGCTTTAACACGATATGGCCAGCTAAACCTTAAGACTGGAAAAGGCATTTTGTGTTGCATGTGTAGGTGTTTAGAGTGATGTTCATTGCTTTAAGGATGGAAGATACTGCTTTTCTTTAAATGGCAGGTTTATCTACTTCTTGTTGCAGTTGCCACTTCCTTAATCTTAAAGTGAGAAGAGAGCTTTGATCATTTCAAAATGACTTCCCTAATTACTAGGTTTATCACAGCATGGAAACAGCTACTGTAGGTAGGTACAGTCTTGCAGCTGGTCTCCACCTCAACCCGGGAGTTGTAACAGCTGCGAGTGTCTCCCAAAACTATCTCTGGAGGCTCTCAGAGTTGGTTCTTAGGAGATCTGTTCTTGAGCGTCTGTGGCAACAGGTCAAGGGGTAATGGTTTTAAGCTAGAAAAGGGTAGATTTAGGTTAGTCATTAGGAAGAAGTTCCTTAATATGAGGGTGGTTGAGCACTGGAACAGGTTGCCCAGAGAGGTGGTGAAGGCCTCATCCCTGGGGATGTTTGAGGTCTGGCTTGATGGGGCTCTGAGCAACCTGACCTAGTTAGAGATGTCCCTGCTTATTGAAAGGGGTTTGGACTAGATGGCCTTTAGAGGTCCCTTCCCACCCAACCCATTCTGTGGTTCCATGGTTCCACAATCTGTCTCCTCAATCTTGAGCTGCACTGCATTCATTATCTTGCGCTGTCACTGAGCCAGTAACTGGCTATTCTAACATCTGAATCAATGCCTTTTCCAATGCTTTTGTAGAAAAATTAACCGTCCTGCTGTAGTTTGAAGTACAATGATAGCTATAGATTCCTCTCTACTGTTAACACTACCTTTAGCAGCCGTTTTAGCAGCTTTTCTCTGAACGCTTGATGGCCTGCATCACTTATTAAAACCCAGCAAAATGTCAATGATTTTGTATTCTCAACAATTTAAAGACATTTAAATTCAGTATTCCATAGCAGAAATGTACCCATTAGTCTCTAGAGAAGTGCAGATGTAGTTCATAGTGGGTCTGTATTTCATTAGAGCAACCTATCACTGCAGTCCTGACAGATTCACGAGATGAAGGCAATCCTCTTTGAAAGAATGCCTCCTTTTGTTCGAACATCAATAGCTGCTGGCTTTTTAAAATAGCGTGAGGAAAATTATTAAACTCCTACCTTGTGCTGCCACTGTTTGTGTACTTCCTGAAAATATAGATCAGGAGGTGTGTATTAGTAATTATAATGAACAAACTTTGCAAATCTTCTTTTGTTTGTTTACTGTCAATGCAATTTTAAAATAAGGTAATTGTTACAGTTTCCTAATCATACTATGAGTAACATGCTGCCTCCAGAAACCGAAGCCTTGCCTCTGGGTGGGAAAGTCTTGGTAATAGTGGAGGCTAAAGGAAAATGCGCAACCTAAATTTTTCACTGTATTTCTATTGTTCAGACAAGTGCGGTGTGACAACTGCATACACTGCAGAAACAGGGGTGAAATGTGAGTGGGACAGGAGGAGAACACTTGTGGTCCTGGTGCTTTCAAACTTCAGGTGGAGTTTTTACCCGTATGTATATATAAATATGGATGCAGATATTTGTGCACGCTTGTGTGTATGTATCTATTTATATGCACACACACGCATAGATGTTTCTAGACAAATGCATATATTGGTGTTCCTAACCTGCAGTTATAATAGTCAAGAAGATTGTTGTTGTTGTTTGCTTTGTTTTGTTCTGTTTTGTTTTTCTTTTTTTGCTGCGGAAAAAAAAAAGGCTGCATCCCAAATCTCATGACTTAATTCAGTGGTTTTGCTTTTACTTCTTTAATTTAGCTCCCAGCTATAAGTTCCAGTAGAGTTTTGTGAACTGTACCAATATTAGGCTGTGATAATTCTGTCTTTCTGGATATACACATTTATTGTTTTATTGACTTGCAGTATTTTTTTTTTAATCATGTTTGGTGATAGAAGTAGTGTTCCCTTCTTTATAAATTTTATCCCATTCAAAATGGAAGAACCTGAAGCAGTTATGTAACTAAAGAGATCTTGCTTTCTGTGAATGTATGTCTTATGGGTGACTCTCAGGGCCAGTTAAACTTTTTCCTGCCCTTAGCATATTATTATAAAATCTCCTGTAAGTGCAGATTTGTTGCTGTCCAAAGGTTCTGAACCCACTTTACAGTGTTTTCTTACTGAAGGTTTTGGACCTCTCTGTCTAAATGGGCCCCTTATCTTCACAGTCCTGTAGAGATGTAATTGTTTTAAAAATCTTTATCCTTTTGTCTAACTTTATTATAAATGGCCAACTGGTTCAGAGTTCTTGGGTAAGGGATTAGTGAATCTTTTTTTCTTAAAACAAACAAACAAACAAAGAAAACCCAGCAAACTAAAAGAAGGTAAAGTTGCTTTTCACTTCATAGTCCTAACAACTTAAGACATCTATTCTCAAGCAAGCACTCACATTTACACTCGTTATATCAGGAAGCATAACTGCCAAAGTAATTTGAGCTCAGGAACAGGTTAAAAGAACAATCGGAGGCTGAAGGACTGTTGTGACTGGGAGGGGCTTTGGCTGATGTAAGGGAATCCTTCCACTCTTGAGAGCTCTGCCTTTTGTGCAACAAATACTACATCAAGAGGGAAATTGTTTTACAGTGTTCTGTAAAACATTATGACATGCATTGTGTCATTTAAAAATACTTAATTTTTCCAAAGCAAATCAATATTTCATGGAAAATATCTGTAAAATATAAACAAGGAGACTGTTCTTTCTATGACCTTACTTGAAACATCTTAATACAAGTGATTATATTGCTTTTATAGATACATATATTTAATACAACTATTTGTGTAATTAATATTGCTTTGATAAAGTTGGGCAGAATGGCTCAAAAAGCTATAACAAGGTCAAGTTCTTCTGGTAAATTATCCACAATTGCACTAGAACTCTACTGATTTTTATATTGAAAAAACCTATATATTCTTTATATTATTTTACAAGACGTTTTAAGAAAATTGCATCTCCCAGAGATGCAGCTTTCCCTTCTTCAGCTGTTGGTAGGGGTGTATATTAAGTACAACCAGATTTGGCAATCATTTTCATCAGAGTCTGTTGGTAACAATGTACCATGATTTTTCATCTTTCAAGTGTTGCAAACTATTTTATTACTAATCTGTATTTTTTTGATTTATTTATTTTTTAGACAAGGGGGGATCTGTTTAAGTCAAGTATATGCATCCCTGCTTCTTGTGAGGAATATTGAATACAGAGAGGCACAAAACCATGAAACCAACATTTAAACAGAAGACGTTAGAAGTCATAGTACAGTGAAAGCTGTGAATGGTGTAGGGATTGTGTTATTTTGTTACAATGAACTAATTTGGTCAAGTTACGAGGGACATGGAGAGCGTCCAGGAGATGTCTGATTGATGGAAATCCAGGTTGATGTCTTTGCTAGGCTGTAACATCTTCTCTGGTTCACCACACCACTGTGGTTCACCCTGTCTGCAAATTGGGAAGGTACAAATGTTACCTTAGGAAAGAAAAAAACTTAAAATTATGCAGTGCTCAAATAATGCAGTAAAAAAGGGGGGAATTGTATTTTAGTTGCTGTCTGCCAAATATAGTGCTTATAGTGCAAATATAGCTTAGGCATTTTTTTTAAGGAGGTTGGAGATTATTTGCTGGTCTAATGGTCCTTTTATTTTTTTTTCCAATCACTGGATCTATGGCAGGAGTTAAACTTGGGCTGTGTTGTCATTTAGAAATACAGAGTAATGAGTATGAGAGGAAATCCTCATAATATATTGATCATTTTGTTCACAGAGCAGAGTTTGAAGAGTGTATTCAGAGAAGGAGGCATATATCTCACACCTGAACATCCATTTTGTGAGCTGACTGGGGCAGGGTTTACATGGGAGACAACCCTTGACTCATGTTAGTAAAATTTGCTTTGTAGGACATGAACACAAGGAAATTGAATTAGTGTGGGGTTTGGCTCAGATACAGTTTGTCAAAAGTTTTTTCCTCCAAAACTTACTGTTAGCATTTCTGAAATAATAGGTTTCCAGAATTTAATATACTTGGAACAATGTAATTCTCCATCTTTCTCACAGATTGCTGAATGTTTGCAAAGGCATTTGGCATTCGGCTTGTGCAGTTAAATTCTGGCACAACATAATAGAGAGTCTTAAAATGTGAAATATTGGTCAATGTTTACAGTTGGCTCTGCTACCAATTCGATCTGCAGTATATTAGAAAGATTGCTAAATATTTTCAGTGATCTCATGTGGGTTCTTGGTTGTATCCTGTAGTCAGTTTTGAAGTGTAGATTGATGGTGAGCCTTAGCCACCAGATATGGGGGGAATGGTCGAGCTTGCAAGCTGTACTTCTAGGGGATACATTTAATCAGACTTAAATTAAAAAAAAAAAAGGGGGGGGGACAAGATCTCAAAGGAATGCTCAGTGTGAGCAATACTTATGGTAGCTCTTAATTTTGTATTTCAGGAGCATTTGCATTGATTAGTGAAAACTTGTTGCCATTCTTTGCTGCTTTTTAATATGTTAATTATGTTAACGTAGATCAGTATCGACTAAGCACATGGCAGTATTGTAATTGAGTTACTGCAAATATTTTGTAAGAGATTTTTCCAAAATTCCTTAATTCTGAAATAACACCCATCTTTGTGTCCTGTTTCTCATGTACAAGAATAGTAGCTGTGGGTTCTCCCTGCAGAGATGAGTGAATTGTTCCTATATAGGTGAATGCATTTTCATGAGCAAGGTGTTGTTGAACAGTTTGTTGTGAAACAAAGCCAAACCTGTTGCAAACTTGATCAGAACCTGAATTGTTTTGTAAGGTGGAAGCCATGGGGAGCAAGAGCATTGCTATCAAAGTTGAAGTGTTTCGAAGATCTGCCTGAGCGCACTAGTGATGTTGGTTTGATTTTTCCCTCTTCCCCCACAAACACCTCGTCCCAGTTCAGCATTACATTACTTTTCCATATCAGGGAACCTATACTGAATTATTACAGGGAATTCATTAACAGTTTAACTACTGTGTTTCTGTGTTGGAAAAAAACCCAAACCATCTAGCTATGTCTGGCCAAGATTTGAGGATGTACTTGAAGAACATGATGATGTTGGCTGAATTAATTCCAAAAGATGGCAGTTGACAAGTGTTAAGTCTGCTGTGATCATGGACAGGCAAGCAATTTCTTCATTCAGTTAATTGCTTTGGAATAAGATGCAGGATAAGCAAGTGAGCTCCGTTTATTTTTCTACCTGAAGTGTGCATTGCCTGTAGCCTCGACAGGAGGGAGCTGCCTTTTGGGGATTTCTTTTGACGCTTTCAAGGTTTGAAAAATTCTTCTCTGGTGTGTTGTTAATAACTCCATAAGGCAGGGCTGGATTTCAGAATGATTCCTTACACAGAGTAATGGGAGATCTTGAAACTATATACAAGATTTTATTTAGGATTGAATGCACATTCCCAAGCAATAAACCAACCGTAAAATACTTAGAAAGAGAAAGTTCATAGAATTATAGCTTTCTAAGTCTGCTGCATATGCTTTCTATTCCACACATGCACCATGCAGATGTTGTGCAACTGGGCAAAGCTGGTTCTGAATGGACAGATTGTGTTTCACATTCATCATGTAACTTTCAAGAAACAAACATGAAAAAATAGTTCTGTGTATTCCTAGTGGTAATTGCAAATTGTTGCCATGGGTGACTAGTTTGGCCCTGAAAAAGCTATGAGGTAGTAGCCATAATAATGAGCTGCAGTGCTTTCTAAACTGAATTTGGCACTAGATGTTATGAAGGTCCTCCTTCACTGCTGTGATATGTATTAGAGTTAAAACACTAATATCTTCAAATATTTTCAAGACTTACCAAGCTAAATACTCACCTTGCTTTTTGTAAAGATTGAGGTACTGTAAGGATTGGGTAGTACTGTTCTTTCAAATCAAGGGTATTTGTATTTAAAAGAAGGACACTGTGCTTCCCGCATTAGTCTGCAGTCTCTGAATCAGGAAAGGATTTCCTGGAATATGCAGGGAATTGTGGCAAACTGTGCACTGTCAAATTTATAAGCTAAGTGTGCTAGAGGATTTGAGTGCTCCTATAAATAGGAAACCAACCTGAAAAAAATACACTAAGACCTTGAGGAGAAAGGATCTCAAAGGAAAAATCTAATCAGGGGATGCTGAAGAAAAATGATACGTTTGAAATGGCAATTAAGTAAAAAGAAAGGTTAAGGGAGAAAAAAAGAAATGGCCTGTTGGGGAGGAGTTTTTAGTTTGAAGACCACAAAGTAAGGCTTAGGAAATTAGGGATTGGTGTTGCCCTGAAATACAGATTGTATTAGTTATAATTGCTTCTGGATTTGTTTTATTCTGCTGCCTAGGGAAGAAAAATTACATATTAACAGTTTTGTAGGGTGAAAATATTTGCATTTATCACAGTCCTTGGGAATTCTTCAGCTGATTAGAATAAAGTATTGGCAGAGGGAAGGGGAAGAAGGACAGGGAGAAGCCTCAATGCCCATTTGTACAGAAATACCCAGTCTTCTTAGGCACAATTACATGGTTAGTTCTTTAATTTTGAAAAGCAGTATATAAAATTGCTTTCAGTTTACCATGAGTCTCTGACACTATATCCAAATGGAAAAAATTCAGTGTACCTCTCTAAGCTTCAGAATGGGATCCTGTACCTGCATTTGCTTTTTATTTTTCTAGAGAGTCAGTAGCTCACAATCTTGACGCTGTGCTTGTGCATAACCTCTCTATCAAAAGGGGTGCTTGTTCTGCAATATTTGTACCTTTTTAGATAGGAGGTTTTGTAGTTAAATGCCTGGAAATGTGTGACATATATGGCAGTGAGGTGTAATTGTGTTAGACAAAACACTTAAGTATGTACCCATATGTACCAATATTATGGACATTATAATATGGTGATTTTCAAGAAAACTAAACACTGAGTTTTTTCTAACTCATAGGAGAGTGAAAAATAGGTCATGTTAAAGAGAAGAGGCTACTAAGATAAATGTTTAATATATGAAATTCAGGAAAACCACTAAGTAGCATAGAGATTTTTCTTTTTCCTTTTATTTTTAGCTCATTAGTTTTTCACAAAATGGCATTGAACAAAAAGGGAGTCTTCCTATACATTCTGAATGGACATACTCAAATCAAGGCTTTTTCTCCATCTCAAAGCCTTCTTTAGGGCTGCTGTTGTAAGAGCACTGGTACTGCAACAGTAGGAAAATATCCTAATAAATAAGGCTCTGGGAAATCTCAAATACCAGGCGATTCCTTTAAATTTTAAACAAAGAGAAGACATTAAAGTTATTGGAGCCTAAGAAAAATAGGTGAGCTGAAGTCCATTGTGGGGTACTCTTCTGCAAATGTTACATTTATGTGATATCAGCTAGTAGTGTTTTCTGTTCTTTTGGGGGAGAACCACAGAGTGTAGTGTCAAGAGTGGCTAACATCTTGCTCTGCAGAGAAAAGGTGAAGACAGCTATAAATGCTGGGGCAGAACTTTTAAAAGACAATGTCAATTTTTTCTACATTTCCCAGTGCAGGGATTCCCCCTCCTTTAATAAATGAAAATATGAATGAATTAGAAGCTTAGTAAACATGTTTCCTAAGCCCTTATTCCTCATTTGATCTTATCTCATGCTTTTCTTTGGTCAAAGATAAAGTCTAGAAGAAACTGTTCGAAAAACCCCTATTTTAAATTCTTTTCTCTGTAGAATGGAAAGGATGAATTTTTCTCTCAGCTGTTGTCTAGAATACAGGAACGTGATGACCTCTGGAGTCCAAGGCTTGAGCTACTTCCTGATTTTTAGTGTCTTGAAAGCTATCTAAAGCGTTTTTTTTCTAGAGTGCTTTTTATTAGATTTTTTTGGTGATAAATTTATACTATGGCAATAAAAATTTTTTGTGATATGTAGTGTTTACGGTTTATAATGTATTTTTATGCTCATGGCAATGAAGAATAAGTGGTTTTCTTTGTCATTCACTTAATGTGCCTCTGTAATTCTGATACTGGTTAAAGAAGTCATGCTTGTAAGTAATGTAGAACTCAAAATTCTTACATTATTTTCAAGAGGAATTTCACAGTGAACTGTTTTTGCTATGGATTAATACCATAAAAAAGTGGAATCATTGTCCTTGATTGTGTGTCATGGGTTAGGCCTGGGCTGGCTACTAAACAAATAACGGATGCTCTCTCTCCCATCCCAGCAGGGGAAGAGAAAGGGAATAAGAGTGAGAGACTCATGGGTTGGGAAAAAAACCTAAGCCGGCTTTAATGAAACAGTAACAATAAAAAGAAAATATAATATTAAAAGAAAATGATTAAATATATACAAAACCAGTATCCAGTCGAGACTGGACTCAGCAGCAGATGGGAACTGGATTCAGGAACTCATGGTTTGGAATCGACGGCAGAAGAACGTATGGAGTCCTTCTCAGACACCATTTATAGAAGAGGGCTTGACCTTTGTGATCCCTCAGCTTTATACTGAGTATGACATACATGGAATGGAATTAATTTGCGGATCAGCTTTAGGTCACCTGTCATGTTTGCTCCTCTCTGCAAATGCGACCTTTTTATTTACTTACGACCCTTTCACTTACAACCCTCCAGTGTGGTGCACAAGATTTAGCAGGGGCTTTGGTTTCTATAGGAGCAAGTATGAACAAGAGCCTTTCTGCACACCAATCCTTAGTAGTAACTACAAACATCAAGAGTTACCACTTCTAGAAGCAGACACTGTCAGAAAAAATATGCCGTTAATTTCAGAAAGTGCAGTCACTTAGCTGAAAATCAAGTCACTGAACAGAGAATTGGTTCTTTTCTAGCTCAAACCACGACTCTGTGTCATCAGCTCTCTGTCTTTAAAGACAGCACTGCTAATGCTATTAGCTAATGTCAGTTTGCTATGAAGAATTAGAGACAAAAATGAGCAGAACAAGTGTCTTGAAATAACATAAAATACTGTGTTTCTTGACCTCTAGGATACATTTTTATTACTGGGCTTAGGAAACTTATTTTTTATTCATTCAATTAAGATGAAGACTCAGAAAAGCAGAGGAACAGCAGTGAAAATTGAAAATGAAACTTGGAGATTTGCTCCAGGTTTTTTTTTCCTTTTCCTGAATTATAAATTATGGAAATTAACATGATAGACAGTCTTTGTCTGTGTTCGTAATCAGACCTCCTTATGAATATTGGAATTATTTTGGAACAAATAGGAAGAAATGGAACAACCAAACATGAAAATTGGTATGTGCAAATGATGATTTTGTGAACTTTCATCAGAGTTTTGCTTTGGAATGTATTACTGATAATTGTGTAAAAAGGAAAACTGTGCCTAGATATGCACAGTCAGAGACAGTTCTAGTTCTGCACTAAATTTAGAATTTATTAACATTTTTCTTTTTATTTAAATGAATCATCATCATCCTTATTTCATAAACTTAATGTTTGGAGCAAACTAACTTTCTTTTGGCTATTTCCTGTTTTTCTAATTCTCTTGTCTTTCCTCTTTATTTTTTTTCCTATTTAGTTTTTCTTATCATTTCAGAACTTCCTAAATTTAAGGAACTCATCACTCCTCTGTAGAAAGATTCATCAGCCAGTCTCCATTCCATAAGTGTGCATTTTTACATCTGTAGAGCTAATGATACATCTCATGAGCTTAGATATATGATCCTGCAAAACAGAATACATAGGCAGAGTCTGTCTTCCTCCCCCCACCTTATCATTTTTTTTTACCCTCATAGGGGGGGAAAAAAAAAATCTCTATTGACTCAGCACTGTTAAATATGGTGAACAATATTTTCTTCTTTTCAAACACAGTTAGACTTATAAACTTAAAACTGCAGGTAGAACTGCCTCTGCATTTTTATCCTATTTGCAGTTCCATTATATCCCTATTACAGAATCCTCTACACAATTTCTGCTTGAAAACTTCTCAGATGTTGTGGTATATAATTTTTCAGCTAGGCACCCAGGAGGTGCAATTCAGAACACCTAAAATTAGGAGTCTAATTTCCCCATCTTAATAGTTAGATACAGACCTAGATGATTACAAATAGCTGAGAGATGCATGTGTTTGGACAGAGTACATCCCCTTTTGAATTTATTTAATATAATTCTGCTGTACGTGTGACTGAAATAGGCGTTTGTACTCTATTTCATTGTGATACGTTTGTTTTCACGTAAGCTGTACTACTGAGAAATAAGCAATGTGTAAAGTGGAAAAAGAGTAAATTGTACTTGTGGCCTGAATAGAGAATTGGCACTGATTTAACTAAATTGTTTGCTAAAGCTGCTTTACCTAAACAGTGTAGCAGGCTTGTATGGCCATCATTCAATCGGATTAAGAGTGTTCAGTAGTCCTTTAGTTTAGTTTGGCTTTCAAACCAATTTTACCACAGTTAGCAGAGTGTACCAGAGACTAGCTCTGATGTAAGTAAGTCAATTTGCAAACCAGTTTAGGTAAATTGGTGCAATTTCTGTGTGATTTGTGTATAGGCCACTTGTGATATTAAGGTGTTCAGACTCACGAGATACTCTAAAAAACACTGTTGTATGCCCAGAGCTATCAGTTTTGCTCCTGAATGCTTGGTAATGTCTGAAATATGCTTGCTTTTAGTATGCAAAACTTTTCTTGAAATTGAAATATTTGAGTGAAATCAGATTGAACCGAGATTCAACTACTCAGATACTTGCTTCTGAGCTACTCACTGCCTGTGTTTTGTACTTTTCTGCTCTTAATCCTTGCCTTGGTCTCTTTCAGCTGCAATCCTGTATAAGCACGGATTGTTGTTTCCATATGTACACATATATTTAACTTGTGCATGTAGTGGATTGCGTGGCAGGAGCCCCTGGAATCAGTTAGTGGCTTCGCTAATTGATGCTGCAGTAGAGGTAGTAATGAGTTCCCAATGCAATTCCCTGTCAGGTTTGTGACCTCATCAAAGTAAAACATAGTTTTAGAAAGCCTGTGGTTTTTTTTTTTTTTCAGGAAGTCAGTAAAATAATCTTCATTCCATTCTAGCATGCCTTATTAATGTTAATGGGGAAGAACTGTGACAGCTGCCAGCATTATTCCTATTTATAACATCACGTTACCACCAAGTGATGCCTTTTTCATTCTTTACATTTGTGCTGAATTCCCTCCTTCTTTGCCGTGCCTCTCAAATGCACAACAGAGCTATAGCATGCTCTTGGGACATGCTGTGGCCGCATCAACCCTGTTGAGGCAGATCTCTAAATCTGTTACTTCAACTTTGGTGATTTCTGTTCCCTCCAGTGCATCCCAGCTTCTGCCCTTCCAGGCCCCAGGGAGCAGAGGCTGGGATGGCTACACTGCACATGAAAATTGACGTGAGGCTGGGATGTGTTCAGAATCAGCAGAGAAATTCCTGCAGTAAAAAGCAGGCGTGTGTTTTTGTGGTGGGTTGCATGCAGAAGGATCAAAGAGTGAGGTCTGTTTGTCCTCTGCCACGTGAGGCAGTGAGAGCAGTGCTGAAGTATCTGGCATGGACAGCTGCCTGGATGGACCTGTGGACTTGTATGCACATGCTGCCATGCTTTTGTCTCTCAGACCTTTTTTGTTCTTTTAAGCAACCTTAAAAGATGTTTTTCTACGTGAAACAATAGATGACAATCACAGTCGAAATGGAAGCCAGCATGTTTTTGTTTTAAAAGGTATGTAGATAATCTCTGGTCAAAGGGAAACTAAAGCCAGGGCTCAGCAGGAAGCCTTGGACTAGGCTGCAGTAGGCTCACCCCAGCTCAGCAGTGCTTAAGTGTTGTTCAAGTGGAAAGCATGCCTGTGCTGCATCATGCTAGCTCTGTTTAGTGTCTTTTTACTTTATGAAGATGGACAAATTCCATAACTGTAATTTTTAGTTTTGCTGGTTTCATTTCTGATATGAGAAGAAACTATTAGGACTTAATTTTGCCTGTTGTCCTCTTCTTCATTAAACATCCCCTTTCTGCTGCAATAGACTCCTATTCATTTTGAAGAAATGAATGCAGCCCTCTGTTTTGGGTGGGGTAGGAGGTTATAGCAGTTGCAGCTTTTGTATAATTTACTTGGTATGTGCCTGCCTGGGGAACAGGAACCCCAAACCTTCTCAAGATCTTTTTGTCATTGTAGATAATAGACTCATACTTTCATGTGTGGGAAATACTTTCCTATAACCATATATAGCTTTTAAATGCAGAAATTACCATAAAAGGCATCTATTAAAATTGTACAGTTACCGCCCTGAATTAGGGAGTACTAAATTCAGCATTTATAGCAGCAACATCATCCTTATGTATACGTTTAAGATGCAAGATTGTAGTGCTAGGTGATACTGCTCACCTAGTCAATGAGGGCTGTTGCTACCTCCATTTTGTTCACCGAACTCCATCAGATGGTATAGACATGCTTGTAGATAGCTCTTGGTTTGTCATGTCCTTGTATTTCCTTGAAAAATTTTGTAATGAATTCAATGCCTCTAGACCAGGCAATCTGGTGTAATCAAAAGCAAGGATCCCGGTGTGGACTGTGAATTGCTTTCATTCAGGACTACTGTGTTATCTTTTGTGCTAAGAGGGTTTCCCCTCTCTTTATTTAGATTATATCTAGCCTACCTCTCTGGAAAGTACTCTGTGGGAAGTAAAAATATTCATGTAACTTTGAAAGTCATTTGAGATAGATGTTATTTTTATAGGGTGTGTTTGAAAGAAACAGATTCAGAGATTAAATGAAGGATAATATGATGATGCTCCAAAGACCACCTTGGCTTCCTCATTGCATGCTAAGCTACTTTCTCTACACTGCTGTAGGCATCACTGTGAGTTGTATCCATCCAAGCTGACTTTTTGTTCAGGATGACTAATGTATGCACTGGGCTGAATGCACAGTTTACTGCAGTGTTGTGTTCAGCAGTGGCAGAGAGGCTGGAGAACAAGTACAGGATTTCTGTCAGAGGCCAGGAACCGCCCTCCAAGTATTGTCAGAATAAACAAAGCAATACGGAAAAACTGCTTCTGAAGGTCAGCTGCCCATTGCTATTTTATTTTTCCAGAAGCTGGAAGCCAACTTCATTTGCTCAACTGCACTTAATGGCTTCAGCCATTTCAGAGGAAACTATCTTGTTGTGCACTGGAAAGAGATTGATTAACTAAATGTCATTGGAAATGTCATAAATACAAAAAAAACCCCTTTGCTTTAAATTTCAAAGCAACAGGTCTTGCCAGTGGGACTCTAACCCGGTCATGCAATGTGTGGCTGTTTAATACTTGTATTAATATTTTTCAGCAGATGAGAAAGGTTGTAAGAACCAGAAGTTTTGCTGCTTTACTGACTGGTGGATGCTTATGTGGTGCATTACCTCATACTGATGGATTTCTTTAATTAAGTTTATTCCTAAATGTAGTAGGGTTTATTACATTTTCAAATGTTTGTAAACACTGTAGGATTTAACTTAGCAGAGGAATTAATGTTTCATGATTTTGACCTCTGAGGACCTACCAGCTTCCAAGGTCTGGCTGTTGCAGAGCGTAGGTTTGATTCTGGATCCAAAGTAATGTTTTGCTTAATCTGGACCTAGGTAAAGTAAATAACTTGAAAAGGCATGAACTTTCTCATTGACCTCAGTGGATGCTGAAGCCAGGTTCTGAGCATATGAGTGCCAACATCATTAACCATTTAACTGATGAACACACATTAAAAAAAAAAAAAATCTTATTTTTCTGGTTATTTCTGTAATCTTGTAAAAAATGTGAAGCTGATTAACTTGAAAAGATTGTAGCTTAAGGACTAGGAATAAAACTAAATATTCAGGTAGACTGATATAATAAAAGACAATGTTTTCATTAATTAGAATTGTGAAATTTTAACATTATGAAGACAATACTATAGAGCTTATATGACCTTTGTGTTGTGGTTTATAAGGTTTTGTCTTTTTTCTGTAAAGCATGGTCTTAGGCACAAAAGCTGTATTTTGAACAGCTGTATAAATATTTCCAAATTACTCCCTTTCAACAATACCTGACGCAAACACAGAAAAAAAATAGAAAATAAAAAAATACCTGTTCATTTTAGCCTGGGCCCTAAACACACCACAGTATTCCTCCTTTTTGAGTTTACCTGAACCTCTGCCCCTTGAGCTTTACTAGTGTACTTCTGTCTTCATCTTCCTGATGCACCACTTCTGAGAGGCTCTTTAGTAGGGCCAGCAGCAAAGTCCCACCTCAAGGTGAGTTAGCGGCTGTCATACAGCAATAGGTGATGTATCTTTTCTTCCCAGGGCATTTGTGTGAATGAGTGAGCCAGGCTCATTGCATCTTCCATTTGCTGCATAACTTCTTGTTGAGCATTACGCTTTCTTTGGTTCTCTTGGTCAAATTCTCAGGTGTACCTAAACTGATGTTAACTAATAACTGATAACAACACATTTGTGCAAAAATGGGAAAACAGAGAAGAAGGTGATGACTTATTGTGATAAGTCTTCTGGATATGCAGGTGTAGCTTTTGCCTAATAACATCTGTTCTTGAAGCATGAGTTTGTTTTCATTATGGAACAAAGATAGAAAGATGTGAACTGATGGACAGTCCAGATCACCAAAGTAGTCAGAAATTTAGAAATAATTGCCGATGGAAAAGAATAAAGGACCTAAGGTTGTTTGTGTTAGGGAACTGGATAATGTAGAAAGACGTAGGAGACTTCGAATGTGCTGCTGCAAAGAGAAGAGTAAGTTTATCCAGCGCCCATACCAAAGAGACCAAAATGTAATAGGGTTAAATTGGAAGTGGAAAGATTTAGTTTAGATTTAGTTTACGTTTTGTTCAGTCCAGTGCTTTAGTTTGGCCAGAACAGATTCAAATGAGACAGAGCTGAAACCATAATCATGAAACATCAAACCTTAACTTTGCTTCTGTCTCCTTGCATCTTTCCAAATTTGATGGAGTTCCAAACAGTCTTTAGGATTTAAAGTTCAAATTGTACTTCCATAGCTGGAGAGTTAAAGATTAACAAGCAATTGCTTTGGATGAGATCATCCATACTTTATTCCCATCTATGCTTGTTTTATGTTTTATTCTTAATTGCAATAATACTTTGTAAGGGGTAGAAATTGTTAATACTTAGGAGACTGTATATTTCTAGTCATAGAAAACTGGGAAATGTGTATTTGCCAGTGAACTGTGACATAGACTTGTAAAACGAGAGAGTGGTCTCAAATTATCTGTTAAGGTTTTGTGTAGTCCTCATTAATTTTTTTTGGTAAGCATTCTTACTCCATATTGTCACTGTGTGTAGCTGCTAAAAGCATCAAGTGACAAAAGTACTTCCCTGTGACAGGACTGTTAGGAGCTGAGAGAATTTGGAAGTCAGGCAACATAGACTGAAGCTATTTTGTGTTCATATTTAAATCACTGTGTAATGATAGTGATGACAAAGCAGTAGTCCAGCAGGAAGAGTTCACTGGGAAGTTGGAACATTTTTTATCTGCAGCCTCTATTTGCTAGTTGTGAATTTCTGCTCCACAGTTTCTAGTCATAAAGCAAGCTTTAGGGTTTTTTTTTGTTACAGGTAGACTCTGAAAGGTGATCAAGGAGGTGCCAGATCCAGTTGTGTTGGCCACATGAAATCCAGAGTCATCATTTATGATTTCTGTCAGACAAATCAAGATTTACAAGCTTCTTCTACATAAGAGAAGATGCCAGCCAATGTGTACCTCTGTATCAACACTCCATGCAAAAGACTTATACTAGTTTATAAATAATCCAGTGAGGTATCTAAATAAGCACAGGGCAAACAGAAACACTTATTGTGTGTGCCTGTGCTAAAAGTACATCACCTTTATTGAGAGACCTTTCTTTTTATCACGGAAAATGGTAGCAAGATTTTTACCTGAAACAAGATCTGAAAATAGGTTTTGAAAAACTTGAAACTAATAGTAAAAAGACTTCTGGAATACCCTTCCAAAACCTTGAACTCAACCAGATTTTATCTTCCATATATTTTATATTAATTCAACCATTTCTCCTTCTGAATTTGCTGTACCTTTGCATGTTGTGCCTTTTCATGTTTGTGCTTATGCAGATAAGTAGCTCTTTAAATGTTCTGACATGCTTTTCTGAGCCAGGGCTGTAATATTTTCCCATAGTGTGTGTGTTTCATATGTGGAAGTCCATTCAAATGCATGAAAAGCAGCTGAAATGCTAGGCAATATTTATTACTTGGCCAGTAATAAATTTGTCCAACCTGCAGCATAGAGGAGATAGAAACTATTTATAAGTTTTGATAATTTAGATATGGGGAAGGAGAAATAATGGGGAGCAGCGACATTTTTAAGGTGCTGGTTTTTTTAAAATCACCTGTTGATTCTAAAATATCATTTTCAGTAGAAATCTCATTAAAAAATAGAAAACAGGATAAGATAGGTTTAAATATTTCCATGTTGAGCAAAAGAAAAAAAAAAAAAAAACCTGGGGGAAAAAAAAACGCAAAACAGAAACATGTCTGTTACGGATGGATCTGTATTAACATTTAGTGTTTCAGTGTGTTCCTGAAATGGAGAAGTCCATTATTTTTATCGCTCAGGTGACTCTCCTTAGTTAGACATTTAAGGCTTGCTGGGGAAGTGAGAAGAAAACAGGCAGAATTTAGAGCTCTCTGGAGGAGTCTTACAATAGCAGCATTAAAGGGCGAAGCACCCTGCATGTCAAACACCCAAAGCAAAACTGACAGACTACTCAGGTCAGAGAAGATGGTGGTGTGCTCTCAGGCTGCCTGGAACGTGTACTAGTACATCTGAGCCGTGTGCGCTCTGATAGCAGTTGTCTGGGGAAGGTTCATTAATTTCACAAGAGTAGTTGTCCTCTGAGAAGAAAAATGCAAGTCATGGCTTAGCATTTCAGCAGAAGTAAGAAATGCGCGAAGAGTTAAAGGAACCCAGATTTGGTACGTTGGTGGCCTTGATGAGTTCATTAAATCTCAGGCTCGAGTAGAGGCAAATTTTAGAAAAAACGTAGTAGATGATATTTCTTATATAAACATGAATATATTCTATTAAAAGCCTTTGTAGATAGAAGTAGTGAGTCTTAATGAACATTTGTTGGCTTTTAAACAGAATTCATTATGTAGATATGTCTCTTCTGCTCATTTTAAAGATTGGACATTAGACTTAACTGATTCATAAGAAGGCAACATGGGTAATAGGCTGTTATTAATATGCATAACTTACAAAGGTGAGCTTTGTTCTGCTGAATTAGTAAGTGCATTGTAACAAAAATGGCCCAATTACCAGCAGAAATGAAACAGAATTTCTTTCTAGACAAGGTATAAATAAATATAAATTTAGATTACTTTTATATTTTATTGAAACAAAAAGTAAGTGGAGGAGAATGATAGAAGTTTCAGTGTGGGAAATTGGAACAGTTAACTTCTCTGTAAAGAGCAACTGTTCTGAGTTAATGAAGTATGACTGCATGCAGGCAAGGGAAGGACTTTTCTCTTAAAGGAAGAACGAAGTATCATCCTTAGACACACCACTGGAAAAAAAACAAAACAACAACAAACACTTTAAAAGGTATCTATATAAGGGAAATAAGTTGCTTTTGCTCTGCTATTTGGAAAGCCTACTCAAAATTTTTTTCTTACATACTTTTGTAATTTGTGTTGTGATGCAACACAATGATTTTTTGTAATGTAAAAAATGATTTTTTACATTGCAAGTAAGATATGCATGCATATGTTGTTGTCCCGGTGCCACTGAGCTGTTGTACAAGTGTGTAGACATGTTGCTGCCTCTGCAAAAATCAGCTGTCCTGGGGGGCCAAGTTATCTAGTGCCAGTGGTCTGAGATTCTGCTGTTGAGTCCCGCCTGCCTGGTGAGATGTCAACTTGCAGACCTGTATGAGTCTTTCTCCTCTTCTAGAGAAGAACTGGAAGAACATTATAGACATACTCATGTGTAGAGAGGAACTTTCCTTTTCCATACATGGGAGAATTGGGACCTACATCCTACATGCTCTCTCTCTCTGTGTAGTATGTCTTTTGCATAGCATTCAGTCTTGACTTGGCTTTATTGATAAAACTCATCAGTCCCCATCCCATTTGCAAGATTTAAATGACTGTTTCACTTTGAAAACTCAAAGCAGGAGAAATACTATTCAATTAAATGGTAATTTCTCACCAAGATCAAAAAGTTGTAAACTAGTTAGAAATTAAGAACTGTTCTTTGTAAGAATAGTTACTGGTTGCAGGAAAATAAGTTTTTAGGAGCAAAAGAGTTTGTAAACTTGCCGGCAGCCTTATTCAAGAGGAGGGTACTGATGCTGTGCCCATTCCCTGCAGATGTGTGAGAAGCCCTTTTGCATAATTACGACACAAAGGGTGTGTTTTATGATGGAATAGCCACCCAAAAAAATCCCTAATTATATTAAAATTTTCTTCTAGTATTAACAGAAATTATTTTGCAGTTCTTATGCACGATATACTCAGGGCTATTTCCCAGTCACTGTAGTATGAGTTGAAATATGAGTTTACTCAGTTCAGCGATCTGTTTGATGTGGTAATGAAGATGAACAGAGTCTGAGGTGAAGACCTTTTGTACAGGAACATCAGCAGACGCATGTGCCCACAGCGTAGGCTGGTTTTGATACTAATGTTTTTGCTCACAGGACTGTCAAGGTTAACTGTTTCCAGCAGATGTTTTACCAGGAGTGCTAAGTTCCTGATGCTGCTGGAAGGTTTTCATCTGAAAGATGGAGCAGTGTGTCTCTCTGGCACTCAGAATGTTATGGAACAATTTCCTTTTAAAGCAGCGCTATTAAAGAGCGAAAGAAATGCTAAAATAATGAAGGCATGTATTTTGAGTATTTGAAGTTAAAAAGTTCTTTGAATGATCAAAACAGCAAATAATTCATACAAAAATGGGGGAAAAACCCCCCTGAAAACAGCAAACCCACTCTGGTAAGTCTGTGACTGGATATGCTAATTTCTCAAATCAGACCAGAGTTTGAGCAGTGCTGGGATTATTTTCACAGTTATGCAGAAATGAGCACATTGGCTTCACTGTGATTGATCAGCTTATGGTCTTCTGCATGAGGCTTTGAAACATGGTCTTGATGTTCTCTTTTCTTCATTGATTCCTCTATCTTAGAAATTAATAACTGGTCAGGTAAATCTGAACATTGAATCAATTTGAATATACAGTAGTGAGAGAGGTGAGGAGTGACCCACACAAGGACCTTTTGAACTGACTCTCCAGAATATACATAATGAGAGGCTTTTTAGGGTAAAATGGACCTCATGGTTAAGGAGACTTGTTCCTTCAGTGGAGGAAGGGCTGTAATACCCATGGTGAGGAAAGAGTCATGAAAGGTTGTTAGAGAATGCATATATGCATTGAAAGAGCAAAACTGGGCACCTCTGCTCTCCCTTTTGCTCATCCCAGGAGTAACTAGTAGTTCCAGACAGGTTTGTTAGGTGTGATAGACGAAATCACTGAATCTGCTAAACATAATTTCCAGTATGATGATCAACTAGCTCTCTTTTTGGAAGAATCCAATTTTATATCAGTGAATAACTGCTATGGGTGCAACCAATAGCTCGGTGGTGTTTTTTTTATTGTTGTTTTGTTTGGGTTTTTCATTTATTGGGGTTTTTTTTTTGAAGTAGAGATGATGTTTTGCTCTATATGTACTTTCAGCGTGTATCTAAGGCAGCCATTCTTTTGATTGTGACCTACCGGCATTACAACTATTTAAAGAATACCAAGCAGTCTAATGGGCAAGTGGGAGAAGCGCTAGAGAGATCTTCCAATCCCAGGGAAAACAGGGTGGTCATCATGGGAAAGGGATATTTGAAGAAATCTGCCAAGGTAAAGGAACTTCTAGCTTACCTAACCATTTCTGATAGAAAACAGAACTTGAAACAGTACTTTTTAATGTCCATCTCTCCTACACAGAAACTCTACTTGTCGTAAAAGAATAGAAACTAGAATAAGCTTTTAATTTTTCTTAACATCTATTATGTTTGGAACAGATATAATAAGGTGAAGAACAAAGAGAGATGCAAAAATGCCTTTTTTTTTTTAAATTCACTCTGTTTATATCTACTTGGCTTTCTATCAATAAAGTAAAATATGTTTGTATGAATAACAGTTTTCTTACCAAGATTTTAAGTGACTTCAAAGCAAATTGGCGATTAATAATGGGAATAGAATTTGGCAAATGTCTACCGCAACTTGGCAATAACATTTGTTAAATCTGTCTTCTTTTTCTTTTTGCTATAGTATAATAGAGGTAGTAATCTGAATATATTTTCTCTTCAATGGAGAATGATAACTACTGTAATTATTAATGCAATGCCAGTCACTTAAACATGTGGTATTCAGTATGAATAATAGTCTTTCTTTTAAAACAATTTTCACTCCTACGGTAATAATTTCATTACCTACTTTATGTCATGTTATTATTAAATGGAGTATACCTAAATGCTCTTCAGAAAAGATACTGCTGACTTTTTCGAATTAGTTTTAGGTTTAATTAAACTTGCACCATAACAGATCAGGCATTTGGGGAGTTCATAATTATTTTTTTTTTAAAATAGCAGATGAAGTGCCACTGGAACACAGAGACATAGAAACTCAACTTGCTGTGACCTGATATGTCTGATCAATCATATGGAGCCTTTTCACTTTGTAGAAATGTTAGATGCAGAGGGCCAAGTGTCTTGGGACACAACTGAAAATTACAGCTGTGATATTTGATTGTGTTGCTGGTCAGATAGGGTGCCACAGAGGTTGATGAGGCAAAGTAAGAACACCTAATGTTTTGAAGCTGATGGGATTATTGGAATGGGTGAAAGAGTAGAAGAAACCCTTTCTGTAAATTTCTGATATTAATCGGTATCTTCAAGCCCAGAGCCTGTTAAGTTTCCATTAGCTGGCAAGTAGTGCGATTAGGTCTAAATACAGGAGTACTGAACACCTCCTGTTGACGTAGAGGTGAATGGTCTGGTTTTCATGATATGTGTTTTAAAATTACTCTTAGGCTTGTGAAATGTGCCAGAATAATACCACCCCCAGTGAAATTTCAGGAGGGGTCACATGATTCACAATTTTTATTTGCTTGTTTTCTGAATGCAGCATGACTTTCTGATTTCTGGTAGTTGTATTTTTTAGCTTTGGCTCAGATCTATATACTGGAACAAATTTGCTTTTCTCAGCACCAAAATGTTTAAGAAGGAAACATTTGAGCAGTGAAATTGTGGATCTAGCTGCATCTACAGCTCTGGAGTTAAGAGAAGTATTGACCGGTTGTATTTATCCTACATGCAATGAATAAAACTGCTATCACGTGAGACTTTATTCCAAAAGAAGAATTAGTTGATGCTCTGGCTTCTTGTTGTTGAAGTTCTGTATGGCTCAGAGCTGCAGTTTTCAAAGCAGAAAATCTATTTGCTAGATTGTACTGCATGCCAATAATGTTTCAACTTATTAAACTGCTTCATGAGTCCTGGCTGACATATGTCAATAGCCATATATATCACCCATTGCTGTAAACTGGATTTAATGAATAGTGGTGTAGTTCAGTGGAGCAACTCTTGTTGCTCACTTTTTTCTTTATTGGATGCATGAGAAACCTATTATTACTATGTCTTGATTTAATTCAGGATTATTTTTTTTCTCCAGTGTCGCTATTCTTTATTAAGTAGGAAAAAAGCCTCAATTTTATGTGCAAGAATTCTTTACTGTATGCAAGAATGCTTTACTTCTAATAAATTTTCACATCCTTAGTTTTCTACTTGCAAATCAGACATTGAAACTATTTGCTGCTTTAGACTATTCAGTGGAAAATTGGCTTGGGAGAATATTTTAATTTTGTGAGTGAAAAGGAAGTTGTTATTTGATATTACACCAAAATAAAGTGCATGAGAGGCACTTGCTTAAGAGTTTGGCATGAGGTTCTGCTAGGCATATCTGGAAAGCTTTAGAAATTAATTTAATGTGGGATGGAAGCCAAAAATGTAGCCCTGTTTATGGGACTGTGAACAATTCTAGGTTTAGTATCAACTTCCTGTTAAATGTCACTGTCATGATTGACGGAAGTATTTCCCAAACCCGATTAGGTTTTTGACTTCGTGCTCTTCTTATCTTGGTAGTTCCCTGTATAATTTGATAATACAGTAAGTCTTTTTCCATACTATTTTTTTTTCCCTCCTAACTTACAGTTAGAAGTCATAGCCACATTTCTTTTAATTTCCCTTATGTATCACAGCCCTATTTACAGTTCTGGGCCAGCCAAGAGCATTAAGGTGCTTCTACGTCAGAGTCAAGCCAAGAGGCTTGTTTGTTGGTTTTGTTGTTTAGGCTAGAAGAAGAGCTGTAGTGATAACAAACATACAAAAAATAATGGGTCATCTGTTATTCCAAGAAATTCAGTAGAATCTCAGAACAGTTGAGGTAAGAAGGGGCTTCTGGAGACCATCTAGTCCAACATCTGGCTCAATCAGGGCCATCTAGAGCTGATTGCTGCTTGCTTAGCACTGTGGCCAGTTGGGTTTTGAGTATCTCCAAGGATGGAGACTCCACAACCTCTCTGGGCAACCTGTGCCAGTGCTTGACCATCCTTGCAGTAAAACATATTTTTCATGCATTTAAACGTCATTTCTGATTTGTGCCAGTTCCTCTTGTCCTGCCACTGTGCACATCTGGCAAGATCCTGGCTTCTGTCTTCTTTCATTTTCACTGGTGCATGGCTGAGCTGGGTCAGCCCTAAACTTGGCTTGAATCATCATAATGTACCTGCATGAAATTGTTTGTATGGAAAGGCTTAAAATATTAAGATACAAATATTCTAGATTTTTCTAAGACCAGTATTCTTGCATTTCATTTGGTGTGGTTTATGAACATTGCATTTTGATAAGTTTTCAGTGTTTAAAATAATCTATCACTCATTTGATTAAAAAAAGAAACAAGCATTGACTCTACTGGATGAAAAGTGAATTTCTGTTTCACAGGAAACATCACCTTCTCATTGCACATATTCTCTTCTGCTCTCTGTTAGAAGAAGTCTTGAGCTCAAGGAATAAAATTAATATGCATTTATAAAACAATGTACTTCTACGGTGTCACTTTTCTTGGCAGAAAATATTGATAGCGCAGAATGGGCCCTGCATACTGAGGGTCTAAATGGTTGCATTGTCATCTACAGGTGAATTTACTGTTAAAAATGTACAAGACAAGCAGCTCATTTTAGTTTTCAGCCAGTGGCAAAGTGGAGTGTTTTACTTTTCAGCAAGAAAAAAATACAGTGTGGAAAAGAAAAAGTCCAGATGTTTACTTCACAACACGGGGAAGAATCTTATTAACTCACCTGCCACACTAAGGGGTGAGACCGTTTTTCTCTGTTAAAACTTGTGTAGGCTTCATGGCTTCATAATTGCCTAGTCTCTGCACAATGTATGTGAAATCTGCTGTTCCACAGCAGCAAATGTTTCAGTAAATCTCCATGAACTATGAGCCCAGCACCCTAGCATTAGAAACCTAGCCTGAATTAGTAAGAAGTGTTTGTGTTTATAGTTTCTTCAGTGCTGAGACATTTCAGTATAATATAGAAAATTTTAACAATTTGAGGCAGACTGGACTTGGAGAGTGCAAGTGGCTGTTGCCAAAGCTCGTGTCTCTTGATATCTTATGTTTGGTGTCCTCTGTGATCTTCAGAAAATCATATTGTCTGGACAGCTTTATTAACTCTACCACTACTCTCCTCCATTGTTCCTAAAATGCTGAAATAGTGCTTGAGAGCTCATATCATAGAATCATAGAATTATTTAGGTTGGAAAAGACCTTTAAGATCATCCAGTCCAATCATAACCCTTTTCTACCAAGTATGGTGCTAAACCATATCGCTAAGCACCACATCTACAGGCTTTTAAACACATCCAGAGATGGTGATTCAACCACTTCCCTGTGGTCAGCCTGTTCCAGTGCCTGACAACCCTTTCTTGTGAAAATTTTTTTCCTGTTATATAGCTATCACAGTGCTACTTGTGGCCTCAAACAATTCAGGATGCATCAGTGCTTCCATTGCAAGTCATGGTTTTCAGAATGTAACTACACTAAATACATTATTTCTGCTACGAAATATTATCAACAAGGTATGTTAGCAACAAGATTTGATTTTAATTAATTTGTTTTAATGGAAAGCCTCTGAGAGTGACAGAGATTGGCTTTGGCTTGGGTTCAAAGCTTGTGCGCTTCCCATGGATTATTGTGTTGCCTGGCCCCAGCCTTTCCAGCATCATCTCTCCTTCTAGAAGGCTTTGCATTACAGTGAAAGGGTAGAAGGCTGCTATGAAGGCTTTTCTCCTCTGAGTGCTGAGGTTAAAAGCAACAGCCCTAGTTTCATACATAGTAAATGGGGCAACCAGCATTATCAGTATAGGCTGGGAGAGGATATACTGGAGAGCAGCCCTGTGGAAAGGGACTTGGGAGTGCCGGTGGATGAAAAACTGGATATAAGCCACCAGTGTGCAATGGCAGCCCAGAAGGCCAATCACATCCTGGGCTGCATCAAGAGAACTGTGGCCAGCAGATAAGAGAGGTGATTCTGCCCCTCTACTCTGCCCTGGTGAGACCTCACCTGGAGTATTGTGTCCAGTTCTGGAGCCCCCAGCACAAGAAGGATGTGGATGTATTGGAGCGTGTCCAGAGGAGAGCCACCAAAATGATCAGGGGAATGGAGCATCTCTCATATGAAGACAGGCTGAGAGAGCTGGGGCTGTTCAGCCTGGAGAAGAGAAGGCTCCGGGGGGACCTTATACTGACCTTCCAGTACATGAAGGGGGCCTACAGGAAGGCAGGGG
The DNA here is from genome assembly GCA_013400335.1 of Eurystomus gularis. Lineage (NCBI taxonomy): Eukaryota > Metazoa > Chordata > Aves > Coraciiformes > Coraciidae > Eurystomus > Eurystomus gularis. The sequence goes on along the minus strand of VZZY01010200.1, from coordinate 17,579 downwards.
AAGGTCTGTTCACAAGGGTTTGTAGTGATAGGACAAGGAGTAATGGTTTTAAGCTAGGAAAAGATAGATTTAGATTGGATATTAGAAAAAAGTTCTTTAACATGAGAGTCATAGATCACTGGAATGGGCTGTCCAGAGAGGTGGTGGAGGCCCCATCCCTGAAGTCATTCAAGGTCAGGCTTGATGAGACTCTCAGTAACCTGACCTAGGTAGATGTCCCTACTTGTTTAGGGAGGTTGGACTAGATGACCTATGGAGGTCCCTTCCAGCCTGAAATATTCTATGATTCTATGAAATGTTGAATTTGAATCCAGTTTTGTAGAAAATAAACAGTTCTGTTATTAAGATATTTAAACACAAAGTTTGCCAATTTGGCCAGTTTGTGTTCTCTGCTAAAAAAAAAAATTATATATATATATATATTTATTCATGAAGTGGCTCTTCAGTAGCTCCAACAGCATTATGAATAAAATTAATGTACTTCATTTTCAGATAAGCAGAAATCATGGCTTGATTTATTACTTAAAGGGGAAAAAGGAGAATTAGGTAGGAGATTAGTTTACAGTAGCATGGTCTGCTCATTTTCAGCCTGCAGATTTGTGTAGGGGCATGAGCCTTTGTATAAATAATTTTTTGCTCCTCTAATGGGACATGCATGTCTTGCGGTGATTACTTCTTGCAGCGGCCGTGTACACTCAGACTGCCAGAGTGTAGGCAACAGGACATTAACTTCTGCAGTTGTTGTCCTGCAAGAAGTCTGCAGGCTTTGCCTGTGGAGGATAATTAAAAGTTTTTTTGGGACGTAAAAATCCCCTCCCTTCAGCAGCTGAAGAATATATGGTTAGGTACCACTGGGAGTCTGGTTGCTGAGCCTGAAAATCTGGCCCTTTAAACTGCCTGCTGTTTGATTATGCCTCTCTGTCAGGGTTTGGGATTACAGCAAATGGCTCCCACGGGCAGAGGTAACAGACACAGATTGAAAGATGCCCTTACATTTCAAGATATACTCCCATGTGGTTGATCGGGACTGTATATGCATGTATGTATGTGCTGAGGAGGGAATGAAATTTTTCTGTTTACAAGAAATGTGAAAAAAATAGGTATTCCTTGAGTATCTGCTCGTCTGGGAGTAGTTGAGGATCTTTCATGAAGACGACAGCCTTGGATGGGAGTGCTTAAGGTAGTCATGCTCAAGAAGGGTGGGTGCAAGAAGAAACTGTGTTTCCTTGTCTTTCTTTGACCACTTTTTAAATGCATTTCAGATTGTTCATGGACTCTAATGGTAAAATCAGTGTTGGTGTAGGCTAGCTTAGGCTTTGCTGGAACCAGGACAACTCATGCTATCCAACTCGTTTGAGGTAGAGCTTGGCAAATTTATGGATGAAATGGAGTGACAAGGTTTTTAGAAACTGAACCAACTAGTATGAGTCCATGAGTGTCCAGCTTAGTGATATCCCCAGAGGAGATATAAGTGCTGTTGACAGTGTTCATTTGTACCCTTTTTGTATGAATCACAGATCACAGTTTACTGGGGTTATCCCTGACCTTCTGTTGTATATGCTGTCTTCTCAGGGGGGTTCTTTATTATTTTTTAGGCATACAAGAATGGCGGCAAGTAGGTAGGTAGGAAAACTGGTGGGTTCTGCTGATGCTGTGAGAAGTAACAGTGTGCCATCGATCTCTGGATGGTTTATTATGTTCATATGTTCAGACCTGTCACCAGTATTGCGCCTAGAGAAGGATTCTCAACCAGGTTTGAAAGTCAGAAGTGGGTTAGTTGGTTGGTTTGTTACCGTTTTAATTCCATTACAGAATGGGGTCTGGGCCACTTCCTTGGAGCTTTAAGTCTCTTCTATGACAGAAATGTAAGGGGTTTTGGTTTGGGATGGGGTTTGTTTTGCTTTAAATACAATGTTGTAAAGTGCTTCTTAGCAGCAACCTAAGGTCACTTCTTTAAAAAATAAAATAAAATAAATATATATAGTCTACTTGCCTGCAATAGTGACACTTGCCTGCTTGGCCTGTGAGGGATTAGGCTTGATGATGCTGGTAACATGTTCTGTTCCTGTGAATGGGGGCTGGGCAGGTGAGCCTGGCATTTCTAGCTTCTGAGTGTTTGATTTTTAGGACCTAATTAACATTTTTAATATACTTTCTTATGAATAGAGTATGTAATACAGAATATTGCTTTATGCAAATTGTTTTTTGAAAAAATACTGAATAGAAAAATATCTCATTTGTTTCAGTTTTAAAAAAAGCAACTCGTGCATGTGGAAAATTTATACTTTACCTTTTTATATCAATGTATTTATCAGGCAGTAATAATTTTGAAAGATGAAGCATTTATCCTAGGTCTTACACTTAAAAACTCCAAAATATAAAAGCAAGAGGCATCTACTTCAACAGTTGTTCCATTAGCCATGTTCCAATCTCTCATGGAATGTATCCCTCAAAAAATACCCTTAGGTGTATCTTTCTCCAAAAAGGTAAATCTCTATAAATTAGATTGATTTAATACTCAGTCCTTTTTAAACATTTGCAGATTTACTTCATGCCAAGGTAGTGCACAAATATTGCACCTTCTTACTCAAGAGGTTTTTTTTATTCAAACATATTAACAGATTTCTGTGTTTAATGAGAAATTTCAGTCTTCTTTTGCTGCTACATAGGCTGCAGCTGTTCTGAAAAGTTGACTAATGATTGCTCTTTCATGTACATCAGCAAAGGAATCATTTACCCAAATGTTATTTATCAATTGTCTGTGCGCTATGGGAGTGTTTATCATAGAAACATATTTTTCTCTTTTCAAAAGGCACAAAAACCTGCTTCAAAATCTTCTGAATGGAGCACTGGTCCAGACTGTGTTTGGAAATAAAGCTGCTGCTATCAGGAAGTTTTGAATATTATCTAATTACCTACCATACAGTCTAATTTTCAGCTATAAAACTCCTGGAAACCAACATCTTTCCCATTGTCAGAGGTACAGGAGGCAGCATCACAATAGCTCTTGGGCTGAAAAAGAAATATGCTGTGATCTGACCTGAGCTTGCATGGGTGTGCATGCAAATGTCTAGGGAAGGGTCTCAAGGCTGATCCTTCTTGGGGCAGAGACGAGTCTGGACACTTATCAGTGATGAGCAGTTTACTGGAAGTACTTATCATGGGCTTTTATGTATGGGTAGATATAGACAGTAAAATGAGAAGTACAGTTTTCTCCTGTATTGCTTATACAGTTGAAATTCTCTTCAGAAGTAAGATGAAGATACTTAATTCTGTAAGTTTTGCAAACTAAAACTTTTCTTCTCAATTTAAATTTTCTCCCATGGTTTTTATTTTTTACTTTACAATATGTATTCTCTTTGAAAGAGATGCTTTCTTTAGTTGCATTTTGCTCTGCTGTCTGACACGAATTCTGCCTTTTTTAGCAGTGTTTCTGCCCGAACTGGAAAAAAAGAAAATTCTCTAGCCTTCTTTGCCTGTTTTCCATGTAATATAATGCCTTTGTGAGAGGCATTGGCAAGGAACTGAGGTGCAGAAAACTGTGAAATACATGAAAATCCTAAAAGCATCATATAAAAAATTGAATGTCTAAATGTATAAAGCTCACACTGCATATCATCCTACTACATATTTAACAGTTTTTCCTGAGCAGTAGGCAGCTAGTGTTGGAAAGTTCATGAATATTTTATTCTGTGAGATGAAAAGTAACCATGTAGCAAACATACAAGACCTACATTTTTTATTTTCTTTATTCCTATTTTGGACTTCTGTTTTCATATGGGTGAATCAGCCTTTCATCTCCCACAAACCTTCTAAAATTATTCCCATCAACTTAGTAGTACACGTTGCTGAGGGCAGACCTCATCAGCTGGAGGTTCCCCTAGTGAAGAACTGAGCTAAGCAGCAGATCGTGACTGTTTCTTTAGTCTTTGGGCAGTTTATGAAGAAAAAAAAAAAAAGAAAAGGGAGTTCTGAAACAATGTTAAATGTCAAAATTAAAATATAGTTTGAACCCTTTCTGCTGCTGGGAACTGGAATGTTCTGTAGTCTTCTGAACAGTGGATGGAAGCAGAAACCTGGGATGTTGGCAAATAATAGGCTATTTGACAGAGCAACTAGCTGAAGAGAAACCAGCCATCCTCTATGAGAGGTTTTGTTCTGGTAATCAGGCTGTTGTAGTTCTGCTAGAGTAAAGATGGAAAATATCATTTACAGGTAGCAATAATACATTTTCTTAGATCAGAAGGCATCTATGGAAGAAATAGTCAAGGCTTTGGCTGTGTAAGCACTTGTTCAGGTAAGAAACAGAAAAAGCAGAGATAGAAGAGGTTGAAGATAATTACTGTGAATTTAATTACGTAGATCATCTAGACAACCCAGAGAAAAGGATTCTTTCTACCTGTGGTGCAGAGCACGCTGTTGTGTTGGATAACATTGTTTGATCTGAAGGAGACAAGCCATAGGCTGGTAAAAATTGCCAACATTTTCCTTCAAGTCTACAGGTTAGAGGGAATGCATGATCACTTTTGTCTGGGCATTTACTTTGTTGTCATGCTGGAGTTCTTCCACTGCTTGTTGAACAGGTATCTGTTCAAGTTTAAATACCGTGTTATGGCTCCCCCCACCAAGTGCTCTTGAAAGCATCTGTTGTCCTCTGCCCACATTTAAATTTTTTTTTCCCCTCCCTTTCCTACCTTTCTTCCCTATCAGAAATCTGATTAGTTACACCTCACTCTCATTTTTCTATGTTAATCAGAGAGTTCTGTTTCCTGTGGCAAGATTTCAGGAAAGTTAACCGAACATGCCAGTAGAAGTCCCCAAATGTCACATCATGTGCTTGACATCTAGAACAGAAGTAGAGAAATTATCTGTATGCATTGTAGTTGGAGACAGCAGAAAGGAAAGCCTTCAGCAGCAGCCAGCATTTATTTAGTATAGATGCTGAAACCAGACAATCATTCTGCAGCTGTCGTTCTGAGGTGGCCAGGAGATCTTCTGTAAGGGCCAGCAACTGAATAACTGTCTTTTTATTTAAAAAAAAAATTGCTAGTATCTGGTAAGCAAATTCTGAAATGGGAGCTTGGAGCAGGACACAGAGGAGGTAGGACAGCCAAGAGCACCCAGTTCATGGTTGGTAGAAGGGGACAGAAACCAATGGAAAAGAGACAGTTTACACCAGCTGAATATTTGTCATGGGTCTGTGTTTTATCTCTATAAATCCTAAAATGTAAAATAGTATTCTAAGTGTGTTATCTCTGTAAATCAGAAGAAGGGATAAGTCAAAAAACTTGGAAAATATGTACAATATCCATAGCTCCTCATTTGAAACTGAGGATTCAAAATGCTATTTACTGTATACTTAAGAAAAGTTCAGGATAGTCTGTGACTGATAAATGTGTAATAAAATGTGTATGTTTACACATAAGCAGTTGGAGGAGAGAAGAAAAGGTTTTCGTCACAGCCAGTTGTAGAGTTAAAATAGTGTTGAACTGTACTGGGAGGAGGAAATGCATTGAGCCTGCTGCCTTTCTTCTAATTCATATGGTCTGAAAAGAAGGCTGTGCAAATGGATCTGGACTTGCCTCTTTTGAAAGGACTTTTGCTTTGCAGATCTATCAACAAAGATGAGCATTGCACTTACAAAGATATAAAGTTACTGTATATTCCCATTTGCACTCTTGCTTTTTTTTTGTGTGCATAATTTTCTTGCAAGGGTGGTCATGAGGATTAAATGCTGTGGTGTAGCATCAGTGTGCTGGAACTCCCTGAGTCCTCCTTCAGTTTTTCAAGCCCTCATTGCTTTTCTTTTTCCACATAAGCTTGACACTATTGTAAATTTTTGAAGCTTTTAAGCTTTTCTCTCAGCACATGTTTATACCAGTAGAGTACCACTGGATATTACTTCATTACATTCATCCCCCTAATCAACAGTGACTCTGAAGGTGAAACAGATGGAATTTGTTTGCTTATGAATTATGCAAAATTATAGTTTATTAAGTTCCTGCATTTTAATGGACAAACGAGCTAATGGCTATGTGGGTGGGCTGGGTACTACACAGTGTGTAGCTGTGTAGATGGACTACAATTGCTTCAACTGGCTAACTGTGCTTTCAAGTACACCTGTTCTCTGTTGTGGTTTTCAGCTGGAAAATCTGCCATCTGGAATCAGATCAGGTTTTGAACAAAAAAAATGAATGGCTATAAATTTAGGTCAAAACACTTTTTTCTCAACTGAAAGAATGCGTTCTTTTCATGGAACTTGATAACAGAAACAACTATTTGTTAAGAAATATAAGGATAATTAGAAAGTAAAGAGTTTCATATTGCATGCTAATGGATGACAAAAGCTGAAAATGAGGGAAATATGTGAGGTGTATTTGCACCACTTTAAATTCTGCAGATTGCATTTAATCAGAACCTGATTTGGCTTGAAATGGCTGTTTGTTGAAATTCCATTTTTTATGTTCTGAGAGACAGAATATAAATCTCCCATGACCCCTTTTTGATTTAAAGGGAATGAACTGGAAAAGATATGAAGCAGCAGATGACAGGTGTGTGTTTGACCATTGCCTAACTTTTATTTACATTATTCACAGACAGGAGATCTTTCTTTTTCTTATAGCTGGGCAAAGTTTGATGGAAGATTGTTTAAAAAATCAACTTTCATTTTGGTTTTGAAAGACAGTGCACCAACCCAGTTTCGTAATGCTAGCCCTGAAGCTCAAGAAAGTCTATTGCAAGGTATCTGGTAGTGTAGAAAAGGCAATAATTAAGGTGAGAGAGTTAATATTTACTTTGAGTTTTCTTGTATATGTGAAGAGATTGTGGACATGTAGAGTACTTACTAAAAAGAACTAATATCTAAGAAAAATAGGAATGCTATTTATTCTCATATTAATGTTTAGTGGTTAATTAGTTTTATAGTTCCTTCTTCGTGTGGGACAGTCAAAAACTGAAAAGATGAGCTGAAGTATGCCTTTGTGTGCTCTAGTGCCAGTGCCTTGACCTTAGTGTGACTGCAGAGCTGTAACAACTGCTGAAATCTGGCTGTTAAGAGGGAGCCTGAACTAGTTTCCTCCTCTGCTAAGAGCAAAGGCAGATCTCCTTTCCCGCAGGCGTCAAAGCTGGCGTTACAGCTACCTGTGTCCTGTCACCAGGATGGAGGTTATTATGACTAAAGGATACGAGCTACAAGGAAGAGTTATTTATCCATTTGTCATTCAGGTCTTCCAAAATGCTGTGGGAAGGTATTCAGACCCAAGATGAAATGCTTTCTTTGAAATGAAATAAGGCTGCTTACACATTTTTTCCCTATGGGACTGGTAAGCTGTAGGAGAGGAGAAGTAACAAGCAGCTTGGAAAAGAGTGGCAACACTGAGCCACTCTGGTAGCTTCCAAAATAGTCAAGGATATCTTGTTCCCTAACACTCCAGTCACTACTTTGTGGTGATTGCCGTTTCCTCTTGCTATTTTTATGCCAGGGGGAGAGTGACTTTAGGTGTTGATTTTATTGGTTTGAAAACATTCTCTTTTTTCCCCTTCCAAAGGGAAGTGTTTGACTGCCGATACTGCATGATGCATAAATGATGAGCACTGATGACAGCTGCTCACTCACATTTGTCATCATTATGTAAACCGCCGTCTGTCAGAAATGGGCACCGTCCGAATAAAAAGCAGAAGAGCTCTGCTGAATGTCAACCACTAGGCTGGGCTGAGCTACAGCAGGGCTGGAAAGATTGTCTAGGTGTAGACTCAACTTCTTCCTACTGTGCTTATTGAAACAATTGGCTTTCAGATGAAATTGGTGTGCCTTGGCTGGGTGACATGCATGCCTTGCTTCTGGTACAGTGCTCCCAAATAAACGTCCATCAGCAAAATAAGCCAGTGATGTAAATTGTTTCAAACATTCCCACTGACTGTGGTGGGTTTTATATCATGTTCACTGTCAACAGCAGTGCTATACTGGGGAGAAAAGTTTGACTACCTGGTTTGATTTCCTTCTCTAAAGATACAGTATTTTTATCCCATTAAAAAGAGATTGTGTAAGAAAATTCCAGTTAAATATATTTTAAAAATCCCCTAATGATAGCTACAAATTGCTGTACAACCTCTTTGCTTTTCAGGTGCTTTTTTGCAAGTTTATCCCTTTATTTTTATGTTACAGCTAAGTTAGCACTTGTCTGTACTCAGCAGAGTAATATTCCACATTGACCAGTATACAGCAATACTGTAATGATCCCCAGCTGAGAGAGTTCCTACAGCAAAGGGATTTGTTTAGTTCCCAGCACAGGCTTTATGTTGCTGTGATGTTAAAAATTTTCAGTCAGAATTGTTGATAGACTGTGAGTCTTGCTTTAAAAGAAAATACTGAAAATTCCTTTAAAAAAAAATTTCCTCATGTCCTGTAAATCAGAGAGTCATTGCAGAATGATGGTACCTACCTCAGTGGTGCTGCAGCACAGTGCATGAACAGGACAGGAGACAAGCGAGGGCTAAATTTGTGTACTCTGGAGATTTACTTCTCCATGTCAGCAGTGACGCAATATGATACATCCTGCTCTTGATCACAGGCCATTTAAAATGTGATTAGTGCATTTAGTCAAAACTTAAATATAAATAGAAAATAACCATCCATATACAAATTGTTGTGTGTGATTTTTTTCCCCTGGAGTAACACGTTAGCCAGTAAGAGTTTTCCTGCAGTTCTGTGATGTTTATTAGCTACTGTGCCACGCTGTACTTTTAGAAAAAATGAAGTCTTTTCAATTTTATGAAGCAGTAGAAGAACCTTTATTTGAACAGGTTGTGGCCAAATGTCCCAGATGATGCGTATAGGAAACAGCAATTTTAATTTGTAATGTGTTTTTAGCCTTCATAAAATACTCAACATGTCAGAATAAAAAATGTTTTTCATTGCTGTTTACGCATGGTCTCAGTTACCTGAGGTTACAGATTTTGTGTTAAGGAGTTTGGAAGTACGATGACAGCAGTGTGAGGTCCATAGAGTTGGCCTTCTGGAGCAGAACTGAGCAAGTGTTTCATTATGGTGCACACAATCAGGCAGTTCCCCATACACAGCACTTCCAGTCTGTGCACTGTAGTCCTGTGCCACACACCAGGAAACAGGTACAGATTTTTCCCCAAGCCTGGCCTCCTCCTTAACCTTATCTTTTTCTTTAACAGCGACGCGGTCTTTCCTGTTCACTCCTGCATTATTTATGTTTTGCTGCCAAGCCTTTTTTCTGGTTCTTCTTAATCCACAAAATCTACTTTTCCCATCTTTGTCTTCACTAGGAGGTAGAAGGTTAGAAGTCGGCTATGTTTTCTTTTGCCATACTTTCTGCAAACTTCTCTTACTCCTTTCCAAACTCAAGAAATCAGCTTCAGACATAAAAGCCACCTGTATTTTTGTCTGTTGGTGTTGTGCTGGTTCAGCCATCGTCATTTTACGCTGCCATCAGTTGCCTGATCTCACAGGCCAATGCTGAACTCAGCAACAGCCCCTCGGAAGTCTTCTTTCAGACAGTCCTGCCATAGGTTCCTGTGAGCCCAGCTCCTTTGCTGCTCACTGTGGTGCCAGCATCACCTGCTGGACACAACGGACAAGGTTGGCTCCCTCAGTGGCCCTTCATATAGAAGGACACCACTGAGAGACCTCAGCAAAGTGTGACCAGCCCTAACAGAGCCACACTCAACAGGAAGCTCTTCCAACTAATCAGCTCCTGGTTAAAATAGCCCTGGCCTCGCCCACCGCCACAACCACCTTTGAGAGGGTGAAGCCACAGAGACACAGGTGGGCCAGGTTCTGCCTCTGGAACCTGAAGCCAATAAGAAGAACAAACCATTCTGCTAGGTTGTGACTTATCCACAGGTCAACTCCAACTTGGGGCCCCAACACTTCAGTTGGTGACTTAATTCTGACACTAACTACCTACACTGTCATATTTGGTGTGATGCATTTCTAAGTAGTCTATGGCTATTATATCTATACTGTAATGCCTATGCTTTGCAGTCTTTTTTTGTTGTGCTAGCTTGGGGCTTAAGTTCATGCTTCGTCTCAAATCCTGTATTGTGTTTGCTTATTCAGTTTGTTTCAAGGAGTGTAGTCCTCTTCTCTTGACATGAGAAAAGAGCCAAACTCCTAGTGGTTTTCCCTGGTTGGCACTGTGTTTGTCTGCTTCATGCAGAACCTTCAACCAAAACATAAGCATGATGATTCAGACTTTGTAAGATCTTCATAGTGTCTAGAGTATTTCTAGCCTGTTCAAAGCCTCTTTCACTTGCTGTTTGCAAGGGATTTAGGAAAAAAAGGTGGAAGAAACAGCTGAAATAGACGTGTAAGCCATTTGTGATCTGCTAATGTAGTTAGCTGTCCTTGTGTGCCAAATATGCAAGTACCTTCACTCCAAGTGATTTTGTCACATTTATAGCTAGGAAAACAAAAAATATTCCCAGTACTTTTCCAGTATTTAAAATGAGCCAACAGTGTTTATTCTGTTCCAACACTTACAGTGGTGCTTCTTAATTTTCACCTGTGAACTGATTCATAGGATTTGTTAAATCTTCCTGTAACGTGGCACATTTGATCTGATTCAAAGAAATTTTTAATTGTGCATTTGCTGCCGAGATAAAATAAGCAAGGGGAAAAATGGAAAACTGCTTTGCGGAAATGAACCTTATTACAGCTTTGAGGAAGTGGCACTCTAATTAAAGCTGAGACAGACATTTTATTCAAATCCCTTCTCTTCAGCTGTGCATCGCATATTGAAAATAATGTTGCAATAATTTATCATATTTAAACTCTTTAATGGACAGTTTGTGCAGACAATTTGTACTTAATTCTGAGAGAGAAAGTAAGAGTATTTCTGCTTCATATATTCAGACTTCTGTGAACTTTGCACAAAGTAACTTGGAAACTGGCTTTAAACTTCTGTTTTGTGTCAAATACCATGTATACCATTTCTGTGGGATGTTTCTCCATGGTGGAATTCTGTATTTTCCTCTCAAGAGCCAGAAAGCTGGAGTCTGGATTTTGACATTAATACATACGATGTTCTGTAATGATTAATGATTTCTTTTTGCAAGAGTAGAAGTGGAAAGGGAGCAAACAGAAAGAAAAAAATATATGGATACAATTGACTATGTTTCAAGTTCTTGCATTGCACCTGTGACTATCATCTGGAGACCTTCCAGATTTGAGAATGTGGAGGGGGGGAAAAAAAGAAAATTTAAAAAAAGTGTAAACATGAGCATACTTGTTCTCATTTCCTCCCAACTCAGCCGTGATATGTACTACTGAGCTGGAAAAGTCATGAGATCAGACATTTTTGTTTAGTTTGCCAGTATAAGAATGGAGCTGCTTTCTTCTTTCCTTCCTTTGCAATTCAGTTCCAGTAAGTCAGTTCTATAGCAGTTCTCCATCTCTCTCTTGAAAAGACCAATACATATTTTTAAATTAGAAAAAAAAATAGAATAGACAGACAAAATATAGAATAGAACTTTGAAGACTGACCCAGACATGTTCTGTATTTAGCTCTTCCCTTTGTTCTGGTCAACAATGCCTCAAGTTTTTTTTTTTAGTCTTTTCTAATTACAGCCTTTTTTAATGCCTTCTTTTCATGTACCAGCAAAGATGATCTGAACACACAGAATCAGTTCAGTTTTTCTGTACACAGTGAGAATCAAAGAAACCCATAGCTGTAATCTGCAGTTATAGTGCCTGTTATTTTTCATTACAAATCCCTTTTTTCAGTTGCTTATATTTTTGTCAAAATCAGTTAATACCAGCATATACTAAACTAATGTATATTGACAGAAGGGGAACTTTATTAAGCAGATTCCTTTCCCTAGCAAAAGGGAACTGTATTTTAAAAAGTTTAGGCTTAAATGAGAAGCGAGTTATATGCATGAAATATAAAAAAATTCTACGAATACACACAAAAAATCCACAATAGTTGCAAAGATTCACATAGACATCTTTGAAGCATCTAGCTTTCTTTTAAGAAGTGTGAATTTTGTGCTGGTAAGTAAGAGGTGGTTATTATTAGACAGGAAAAGTAACAAATGCTATTTTCAGCGTCCTTTGTTGGTGCAGGGTCAGAGTTCCCAACTATGGAAAGCATATAACTAGTGGTATGAAATCCCCTTCAAAGTGTCTTATAAAAGCTGCCTAAGCAGATAAGTGAGATCTCATATTAAGTTTGAAAACCTTTGATACAAGCTACGTAGGCTGAACTAAAATCCTTTCAGGTGAAGAGGAGGGTGACTTTCTACCCTGTCTCCTGAATCCATACAGAGAGTTTAACTATGAACTTTTGACTGTGAGAATTCTTGGTATATTGTCAAATACTATAGGTAAAATAGGGAAACAATCTTTTAATTTTTTTAAATTTATTTTTGTTAGCAGCAGGAAAAAAAGCAAAACAACTGCCACACAATACTATACAGCTAAAGATATCAACTGCGAGGAATGCTTTCCTAACAAATCTTCTCTCTGCTTCAGCTTTACTTCCCTCTTGCAAGAACATTTTCACAGAGGCTTTTCAAGGAGAGCTTCCCTGGTACAGGTGCTGAGCTGGAGGGGGAGGCTGACCATGTACCTGAGTGGCAACTCTTACACTCAGATTAGCGAAAGAGTGAGCTCTTATCATCATCTTGATCTGTAGGATGAAATTTATTGGAGCTCAACAGGTTGTTCTAAAAAAGCCTTCTCATAGCAGCAGATAACTTATTTTCAGTTTTCAGTGTTGGAGATACACTGAGATTTCTAAGATTGTTCGGAGATAACTATTAATAGTACCATGCACAAAGAAGGTCTGTAACGCTTCAAAGGGATGCAGAAAGCCTAGGGGAATGCTCAGATCTACAGCTCTGTGTGATTGCAGAAGAAAGTCATGAGGCTTACACACTTCAGAAGTCAGGACATGCAAAAGTTTGAGCAGCCCACGTAAACTCACCTCCCCACTTCTGCTTATTTATTACAGTGCATATAGTTGCTCAATCATTTCCATTTCTTCAAGACATTTCCTTTAGCAGCTAGGAGATTTGATGATTTAAGTATGAATGAAGTTCCTAAATAATGTTTATTGGTATTGAGCTTTTTAGCCAAATTGAAATGAAAGCTTTTTGTTTTATTGCTACTGCTGCTTTGCCTTTACCATCCATGTCTTTTTTGACCATGACCTTGTCTATTCAAGATCTCTCTTGTCTATCAAAGCAAGCCTCTGTTTTCAAATGCCCATATGGTACATAATTTACCAGGGTTTTTTTCTATGGGTAGCATTTTTACATGCTTCCTTGGCTGAAAGAAAAATTACGTATGAAGACTACCCTGTCTGCCAATATTTAAATATAATCTATTAAAAAGATTTTATTTCCATGGAGAAAAGAAACATATTTATTTTAAAACACAGGTCCAAGTTGTGGGGATGGAGTCGTAGCTTCACATGTCATGGTCCAACAAAATTATTCTGGAATGATGCAGGCGCATATATGTTTAAACCCAGCATAGTGTAAGACCTCTCTGGAGCATATGAAGTGATATGAAAATATACTAATCAAGACTATTATAGGTTTAAGTTCATAAGTCTCAGCTTTTTCTTTGTGTTATAGAGGCTGAGGTACACATAGCAGTTAGAGCAGCTATGTCCTGCAATGGCTGATGTAATATGCCCTTTACTTTGTCTAAGGCGCTAGCAAGGGTGCAATTAAGCCTTTGTTTTATTATTGTAATTATTGTATTATTGTAATAATAGTAACTTCTGTGTTTTCAGTGAGAGCACCCAGTCTCATTTAATACACAGACCAACCTTTGTCTTTTGTTTTGGTGGTGTCAATCCACAGGTAGAAATGTTCTGTATTTGAAGACTGAGGTCTCTTTTTCTTCAACAAGGTAAAATTAACCTATTATTAAATGTGACCTCAAAAATAGGGAATGTTCTACCCTGTTGTATATCCATAGAGAGTCAGGGAGGTTCAAAGTGGTGGCTTCAAATAGGTAGTTTTGGACACTTAACATTTCTTGCAGAGTACTTTATGTAAAGTGAAAGGCAATAAACTGATTGAAAATATAACTCTAAAGGACTTTTATGGTAAGGTGAAATAGTCTAAGCAAATTTATAGTGATTGAATAGATTTTAGGCATAAGTGGCAGGTGAAATTTGATAGATTTGGCATGTGCAAATTGCCTCCAGCACTAGCTATTGCTGACTAACCCGTTAGTAAAGACATACAGTAATGTCAAATCTGCAAATAAAAGCAATAGTAAAATACATCCATTTATGTTCATGAACTATTCCTTTCCCCTGCACACTGAGCCAGTTTGCTTCCAATGCCATCAGTTTGCTTCCAATGCCATTATCACTAAATAGTCAGTTTTTGATGAGACTACTGTACTTTCAGGATCATTTTTTTAAAAAATCAAATAATTGTGTTGTTTTTTTCCTGTCTCCCAAAACAGAGAAATACTAAAGCTAGTGGTGAACTGCAATGAGAGTGAATGAGACATCAGGCAGAACATTTTGAAAATGATGGAATTTATATTTATGAAAAAGTGTTTTACAAAAAAAAGGAAATGTCTCATAATTAAAAGAAAGAAATAAGAGTCAGGCACCGTCTTTATTTTGAGCTCTAGCAGAAGTTTTGGGAAATCATTTAACCTTTTTACATGTCTTTGTTTCCATGTCTAAAATGGCATGATAAAGGTGTACATGAAAGCTAAGCTAATTGTAAAGTGTTTAGAGACCTGTGGATCTGCTAGATGGAAACAACTGCAACTTATTTCAAGATGAGAATTTACCTTATTTAAATTAACTTGATTACCATGCTAATTAATTTTTAATCTAGGGCATAAAGCACACTATTCAGTAGCTCATGTCTATCAGAGTAATAACTTCTAAAAGAAATGGTGGAAGAACTAGAAATTAATCTCATTTTCATATCCTACAACAAAGACCATGATAATAAATTTTCAAGTAAAGCAAAATCTGGAAATACTGGTTACTTGAACTCAAAAAGCTGATTGGGAAACCCCTGAGTTCAGCTAATTTGCACAGATTTTTTTATGCATAGTCTGTCCCTACCTATTTGATTTTGGAAATGCTTTTAGAGTTCTCCAGAGGTCCTGTTTGGGGTTGTTGTGAACAGAAGTTCTTTGGAGGTACTTTGGTTGAGATGGTTGAAACAGAGTGTTTGTCTTTGAAATTTGAATCTGGTGCAGTTTCGTATTAGGGTGTGCATTGGAAAGTATATATTCTTCAACAGAATTGTCCTCAATTAAGTATATTTTCTATTGAAAACCAACTTTATGTTTTAAGATATCCATCCCATTAAGCTTGAGGATCCTATTGTTTTTTATTTACTCTACATTAGAACATTTATTGTCCCATGGTGAAGTATTTAAGAATCAATCTGTGCAAATGAAACAAACATCTAAAAATAAGTGAATAATGAATTAATGAGATGCATGTTACTAACTAAAGTGTCTCTAAGGGTTTAGTGCCTTAGTGAAAAGAATATGAAATGCTATGTATTTTCTTGGTGGAAAATCAGCCAGTAGGAAGATACTATCTTTGCCGTGAGTAACCTCCCAGGGAACATATACAAAGGAGAAAAGTCTGAGGTCAGATCAGTTCTTCATCTAGGAAAAAATACTGAAAAATATCAGGATTATCTTTATTCTAATTAAATGATAAGCTTTAACTGAGTTTGGCAAATACTAAAAAAAAAAATTATACCTAACATGGTTTGTTATAGTTACTAATTTTGCTATGCTAAGAAATATGGATATGTAAAGCAGGTGAAAGGAGGAAGTTATTTGACGTCCAGAAGCAAAGTCTTTTAACATTTCTTTTCAAGTCTGCAAGAACCTGAGGCACTGGATTGCAAGGTGAATATATATTCGAGAGAGGAACAAGCAACCGTTCAAAGTGCAGATCTTCTGAATACCAAATCCATGTGTAGATTTCAAGAAGAGGTAGTAACTAAATTGATTCCACCTTTTCATAATCTGCCTTTGTAAGAAAAAGGAAGCCTTCCTCATCCCTGACAGTAACTTTGGATGAGTTTTAGGTTATATGATCCACACCCCTTACAATGAATAGAATAGGAGTGAACCAGTACAGTGAGTTGGCCCAGCCTCATAGCTATACGCATGGTGAATTATGTCAATCGTTCTATTTTTATATGGGAAAAGAAGATGTGATTTTGAAAGCCAGATCTAGGGTTTTGAGCCAGTAATCTCAGTCCTTCAAAAAGCATTCCTACATGTGTATAGTTTACTGCCTCAACATTGGCAACTCTAAAAGGAAAAAATGATCAAGTGTGTCTGAGGCTTTTCCCTAGCCATTTGCTTTATTAACATCTTACATGCTTTGCTGGTTCGTTCCTATAGTTTTTGCATTGCAACTTCAAAAGTTATTTCAATGTACTGGCCAGGTAAAGCAATTTCTTAATGAATGCAAAAAGCTGTCTTATCAGAGCTAAATTGCTCACTACAACTGAGATAGATAGAATCAAATAAAGATTCACAGTGTAAGTAATAGGCTAAAGATGGTGGTTTGTGTAGCTCTTAGACTTAATGTGCAATATTTCATTGTCTCTGTTCCTTCAACACTTAGAACTGTGGATGTTTATTTCATTTATGTAAAAAATAGTTGGGCTAAATTATTTACTTCTTATGACTTTAACTGTGCAAGAGAGGGAAATGTCTTAAAAATTTATACTAAAAGAATTTTAATTACATAAACCCTAGCTTTAAAAATTTTTATTTTTGTCTTGTTTAGTATTGACTTGAAAATGATAGCTATTTAACTGGGAGAAAAATAAAAACAAGTGAACTTCAAGTTGGCTTTTCAAAATGGGAATTTGAAAAGCTGTAGTTCCCGAAAGAAAAACAAGTATTATTTGCACATAAAAGTCTTTGTCTGACTAGAACAGTAGCTAGCTACTACACTATATTACTATATAAGCTAGTAATATATAGTTTCTTCTACTGAATTTCTTTTGAAAACAAAGGCCTAAGGAGAAAATCATGCAAGTTAAAAGGCTTTGTAGAGACCCTATCCTTAAAAATGGTAGTCCTGAAGTGTAGGTGAAACGAGTCTTATTTTACATTGTGCTGCATAAAACTGTAGAATACTATCCAGGCAGAAAGATTTGAAACACCATATGCACCATCTAGTATGAATATGCAAGGGAAGTTGGCTGAATGATAATCTAAACTCATAGGCAGTTGCCTATAGCCACATTTTTTTATGTATCTCTAGAGAAATTTGTAAGAAATCCATCAGGGGAAGATTTCAAGCCTTCTCATAAAGTTTTTTTTCTTTTCTATTTTTTTTTTTCCCCCCACTGTTTAAATACAAAAATTAAGAGAGGGAGATATCTGAGTGACAGCTGTTGGAAATAGAATGCAAGATTTTTTTATGAATGGGAGTGGGATTATCCTTAGCAATTTATGTCAGCCTT
>VZZY01010198.1:0-11430 GCA_013400335.1 Eurystomus gularis | reverse complement strand
GGTTGAGATAAGAACAGTTTAATAATTAAAATAAAATGTAATAATAATATTTGTAATGAAAAGGAAGATATCAAAATGAGAGAGAAATAAAACCCAAGAAAAGACAAATGATGCAAGGTGCAATTGCTCACCACCAGCTGACCAGCTCCTCCAGGCCAACTCCCCCAAGTTTATGTGCTGAGCATAATGTTCTGTGGTATTAAATATATCCCTTTGGCTAGTTCAGGTCAACTGTACTGGTTATGCTCCCTCCTAGTTTCTTGCACACCTGGCAGAGAATGGGAAAAGGAAAAATCCTTGACTTAGGATAAGCACTGCTTAACAAATAAAACATTAGTGTGTTATTTAACATTATACTTATACTAAATCCAAAACACAGCATTGAGCCAGTTAATAGGAAGAAAATTAATTATCTCAGATGAAACCAGAACAATCTCATAGTCAACAGCTCAGTAGATAAAACCTTAATCTACAAAAAATAGGACAGTTAAACGAATACATATTTTGCTTAGATATTCTACAATTTTTACTGAAGTCTAACATAGAAACTGGACCTTCTAGGATGCAGAGGGGAGAAAAGGGTAGGTGAAGAAGAGGAGGAGGGAGAGGAAGTTTTCATGTTTTTGTAATAGCTAACCTGTATTACTCATAGGGACACTTGAAATAATTCATGCAAAATCTGTTTCAAATTACATATTTGATTTTATTAAAAGAGTTCTGAAAAAGCTTCTACTTTCTTCTTAAAGTTTGTGAATATGATGAATTACTATCCAACAAATTATCTATTTTTTTTTTCTGTAGAGTATTCAGTACTTCCAAGAGCACTACCTTGCATTTCCAAATATGTATGAGGAACATTTCAGAGTCATTGAAAACTTGACTGAGATACATTTATATCTACATTATCCACTGACCTCAGTATGATTAATGCACAAGTGTCTACATGTATTTTCCCTTCAGTAACCACTAATATCCCGTATGTTTTAAACAGATGCTCAGTAACTGAAGTGGTACATCTACATCTGCCACTGAAAATTATCAGTTGTAATTATGGAAGAAAGATTCCAAAATGAAGAATATTCATTCATTTTTAACTAAAAACATAGTAGCAGTAAAATATTTCACCTTAGAAGGAAGTATACTTACTTTTCTTTTATAGGTCAGAATAATACAGTACACAGCTAGCTGTAGTCACCAAGTAGGCCAGCATCAGAGCTGGTGACAGAAAGCAGGTCTCCTGAACATGAATGGTCACGTGCTGTAACTCTAAAGTCACACTGAATTTGAACCAGAAGAGAATAGTCTGTTGGTAGTAAACTGTGACTGTCAGACCAAGTATTCAGGGTTTGTGTTCGGCACCCTCAGAACAGAAAGCTCAGAGGTAGCCTAGAAGCTGTGGAAACTTTTATCTTTTCTATCTGATTTGAACTACTTATATTTATTTAAATACAAATGAATCTCAGGTTAACTTTGTACTACAATACGTAGGACACATGGCTTCAACAGGCAAATTTCACAAGACGGAACATTTCTGTTAGCCTGCTGCCCAGTATTTCTTGCTTGTGAAATACCTTTTGCATTGTGAGTTAACTGCACAGAAGGCAATATACCCTTCAAGAACAGCTCTACAAAGGCAATAGATGAAGTTTCAACTATTTCCTTAATTTTACAAAAATTTTACCTAAAGAATACCACCAAGTTTTAAATGCAAAAATTATTTGGGAAGAAATAGTCAACGTTATTGCTTTTATATCAAATCCTGTCTTAATCCATAAGGCTCAGTGGGGAAATCGCCTTTGGCAACAGTGGGATTTCAATCAAATCTGTTCTTCTCTGAATTTCAGAATCCAAAATAGATCCATCATTTTAGTCATTTTATCTTTTCTATCTGATTTGAACTACTTATATTATCAAGATGACCTGGACTTTGAGTCTAACATCTGAACATTATGTCAGGAACACAACTTCATCTTTATGAAAAGTAACCTACGTTTAATATTGTGTATTTTAATGTAGGTAAGATAATTTTCTATTTAGCTTTCTATATAGGTGTGTTTGCTTGCACCTATACATAGCTATATGCACATACCCCTGTTACATACAGTGGTCAAAACCATGCAATATTGTGCACTTATCAGAACATCCTGCATACAGACTTCCTTCCTGAAGCAAGCTGGATGCCAATTAATGAGGTTTTGTACTAGGAATTCTATATTTTTACAAGTAGACTTCTAAATTTCCAGTTTGGTCCAGTTTGTACATTCATAAACAGCATTAATATTACTGAAATTCCAGTTTCTAGATGTTATTGACTCTTGCTCTTTCATCAATAGTCTAGCACTATTTGCCATAAATAGATAAAAGCTCAGCTTTTGGAAGGCAAGAGAATGAGTTTCAGCTTTCAATTAGGAAGGACAATCACAAAAAACCCAGTTCACTGGTTTCACTGAAAAGCTTACAAACGCAACATAAATGACAAAATGTGCTGAAATAGGAGCAAAATAAAAATTTATAAAAAGACAAATCAAAATTATCTTTTGACTCAGGAAATAAACCCACACCAAAATTCTTAGTGCTTTTGGGTTTTGTTTTTACAGCTTCAGTGGAAAACAGTGTTATAAATTGATCATAGTTACATTATTACAAGTATAGTTTATATCTAGACTTGAAGCAGCAATCCCATTTTTAGACCAGAGGGAGAGAAGCTGTGTTATCAAAGTAATCGCATTTTCTAAGTATTGTCTTTTCCATATGTTCATGGACAGGAAAAACATGAAGTTGTATGTAAAAAGATTTCTTAATCCTTTGTCTTTCTGCTTTTTCTTGTATTAAATTTTTATGTTTTAGTGCTCTTGAGCTTATATCTAATTTCATATTCTAATTACAGCATTAATTTTCTTACAGTGTTGTGTATTCTCATGAAGATTTAGGGCTAACTTAAAATACATGAATTACTGATTACCTTTTGTCAACATCCAGAAAAATCTCATAGGAAGTTTCATAGGTGTATGCTTAGGCCATACAGCTACGAAGGGTTAATTTAAAACTGACTTTGTATCCAGATGCATCTTTCTTGCCAAATGTTTGCCAAGTGAAAATCAAAACAAAAACAAGACTGTGTTTGTTACAAAATTACTCATTTTTTTTATTTCACAATGTACACACCTTCTTCAAGTGTACTTTTTTGATTATATTTGCCAAATTTATAATAGAAAAAATATTCATTTAGTAATATAGAAACTTTAAATGTATTAGCTTATACCGGAAGCAGACTTGTGTCTAAGAGCAGAAGAGTGGAGAGAATATGTAATAGCTTGTTGGCTACCTAAATCTGGCTTTAGTTCTTAAAAGCGAAAAACATGAAAATGCTAAAACTGAAAAAAAAAACCAACACAAAACAACAACAACAAAAAAGCCACCCCACAACAGAAAAGCATGCATACGTATGTACAAGTCATATCAGGCCAGGTTTATGTATCCTTGTCAATCTTCCCTGACAGAATCCAGAGGCATACCCTTACTTCTAGACAAAAGATCAGGAAGCAAGCTCAGACACTAAGCCCCTTACCACCCACATGGGTCAGTAGTTAATCCATCCTGATTGTGTTCTGGACTACTGCAGGCAATGACGTCCAATAAAATATTACTGCAGCTATCACTTATCAGGGTAAGGACTAATGAGGGCAGAGATTAGCTCATGGTCCTTATTAGTTTAACAGTATGGACGTAGCCATCCTGGGTCTTCCACAGCAGCTGAGTGGCAGATCTGAGCAGGAGTGCATACTCTGAGCGCATACTCTTGTCAGGCTGAACAGCCACAGATTTCAGGCCATTTTCCTGCTCATAAAGCATTTTAATACTACAATAATAAGCATTAGAAGACATATGGATGCCCGAAAACCTATCCTCATCACTCAAATAGTCTCTGCCATGCACCCCACCTATGATACTCATTTGTGAAAGACAGTACATTTAAGCCAGCATTTTGAAGAGTGTCTCAGTCACTGAGATATTAATGGCTTCTCTGTGCATTATAAATCACCACAAAAGTGGGAATATTTTGTTATTTGATATGTGTACAGAATGAAAAGTAAATATGAGCAGCAATGAAGGAGACCAGGTTTCTCTGCTACTGGAGACATCAATTCCTTGCACTCAGTAGGCCATTCACAGCTGAGCTTGCTCCTCCTACACTGCTTACCCTATATATTGTCCATTATCAACAGCTACAGCTCACTCTCATTTTTCCATGAGAAAGGATTGCTCCATGATCCTACAAAGGCAAAAAAGAAATGAGATACCTTGATGTCATATTTGCAAGTGCACTTTTAGGGCCAGAGCCTGGACCACAGATGAAACAGAAATCCCTATTACAGTTTCCTATGAAGTGTCCTGATGCTAATTTTTTTAAGGTTTCTAACTAGTCACATCAACAAGTCCTTGTGTATCAGACTGCAAATCATCTATACACTGCAGCACTCACCTGCTTGTAACTTTGGATGACAGAACATATGTATCTACAGACTTGTCAGAAGAAAAGCACTGTTCTTATCTGCCTGGGCTGTTAGCTCTAAACTGTAAAGCCTTTTACTCTTTTCATTTAAAGAGACTTTATTGTCAATTACCTCCATCAAACCAATAACACATGCACAGCAGTCAAATATCCTGCTTTCATGTAAGCCTTCCTTTCATACATTAAAATGTTCTCTTTCCAGTTAGCACAATTCAGCTGTGTCAAAACTTGGTGGCATGCTAAAATCTGGAAAGTTAGATTAAAAAAAAAAAGTAATATTGCAAAAGTAATATAAAAACACATAGTGCACAAACTACTGTATTGATTCTATTGCCCGTTCTGTAGACAAAAATAGAAGGAACAGTCTAATTAGGATCTACACCACATTCATATTTCAATCCACAGTTTGATAAACATATTATGTAGTATAAATCACCCAAGAGATCCTTTACACCTCTATTTCTAAAACTATTTTTATTTTTTTTAATTTTAATGTACTGATACAATCAAATTGCCTCTCTGTCCTACAGAGACAACAACACTGACAACAATAAGGCCTTCCTGTAGAATCAATGTCTAGAATCCAGCAAAATACACAATATAAGCGTAAGGGCACAAGGATGAAGGTATTATTTTATATATAATATAAATTAATAAAACTCTTTGCAGTGAGTCTGGTATGGGAAAAATATTACAATGATGGGGCACATGTTTTACCTGACAACAGATGTTGCCTGTCTCTACATGCAGAGCAATGAGAAAAGATAAGTCTTCCTGCTTCATAAGGCACTCACAGTCCTCTCCGGAGGAAGCCTCAAGTTTTCTTCTCTGCAAAATAATAGAATTATTTTGTATATCTGTGGAGTGGAAGACTACCACTTTTTTCCAGTTACATGTTTTTTAGTTTCATTTTATCAAATGTTCACGTATATAATATATGTAAAGCGAGGGGAGGGAGAGGATAAGAGAAAGGGAGAGCTCATGGCCACTTTCCATAATGGAAAAAAGGGTTCTTGTGCACATATGAACAACAGATGTAGAAATATTTAATATTCCAACACTAAGCGAATGAGTTCGTCTAATAGCCTTATTATAGAAGACAATGAATCTGTGAAAATACTTTATCTGCAAGCATGCTCAATCCTAAACATTGCAGTATTCTGGCTGTGCCAAAATTTACCATGCTAGATTAGAAGAGATGTTAAATGTCTTGAAAAAAAATATGCTGCTTAAATTATAGGCTTGCTGTAGGTATCGATTCAAACAAACTTTATAATGAAGGAGAGCTGTAAAAAGCTTAAAAATAAATAACAATAAACAAATATTTGCAGTTTACTGCAATACTGCATGTATACAAAGGGATCGCAAGCCCCTTGTATACTGTAGCCTTAAAAAAGCAATAAGATTTATTCTGGTGAAGCTTTAAAACACAACAGAGTTAGCAATCTGCTCAAGGGTCCACGGTCGTGAATCCAGTTGTAGTATCAGGTGTTATTCCTGCTCTCACATTACCCACCACAACCATTTGTGTTGCTGAGCAGGATAATAATGATAGCTTTTTATCAGAGATAAATCTGAGCTGCATTAGACAATATTATAGTGATGCTGCACAGCATGTCAGACTCATTTCATATGGTGGCATGGGTCAGTATACCAACAGCATTATATATAGTAAAAGTACTTCACAGGCAGGCTGTTTACAAGAGGGAATTGCTAAAATTTGAGAAAATGTTCAATTTCCAGTCCAATGAATTTTGATTTTACAGTGCAGCATTGATTCCACATTAATATAAGTCCCCGAACCTACTTGCTGCTGTCATCTTTTTATCTCCCTCCAGTGAAAAAATCACTACCTAAGCAGAACTATCACAGACTGAACAAATATCATTGAATACCATTGCTTATCCTATTTCCTCTACTGTAAACTAAACCATACTGGCAATTCACACAACAGGAGACAATGACTACAGTTTACAATGACTACCAATTTTAGCTGCTTTTCTTCTATTCCTGTTCCTTGTCATACATAAGCAGTATTCAGGCTTCTAGTTTTCATATGAAGTTATAGCCCAAAACATTATTTTAAATTGATGTGCAATCAGAATACTAACACAGACAGTTATGTAGCTGTTACAGCCATTCTTAAACATGAACAGAGTTAGGATTAATTTGTAAATTAGTTTTATTTATATAGAGTCTTCAAAGAAGAACCCATTTATAAATTTGAGGCATCAATTTCCATGTGACAGCTTTAACTCTGGTCTTAGCATATGTATAGATCTAATTTTCTAGTAAGTGTTTTGAAACATATTAATATTCTTGCAACATATTCAAGGCAACTCAAGCATCAAAGCATAAGAAACAAAAATTCAGGCTGCCCAGGCAGCCTTGATTCAAGCTTTTCTATACAAAACTAAGTTTAAAGGTCATGCAACTGAAGACTTTCAGTGGTGGTGTAACATTATTTTTCACAGGACCTTCTGTTTCATTCAGTAGGCATGCTGCTCAAAATATTTTGGTTTATCACCATTCAGTGATTGTCTACGTGTTGTTTACAACATACGCCATCCACATTCTGCAATGAGTATGAAATTACTACTTTTTTTAAAGGATTGACATTATATACATAATACATATATGCTTCACAAATATGAAATGTTTCTTCAGAAACCTGGCCTCACAAATTTCTGTCTCTGAAGTTGGTTGGCTAAAACATTTGATAACATGGCCTTCATCAGTTCCCAATAGTTCTTCATTCTGTCTCATCACTCACTACTTCATATTCTACAGTCTTGAATCTGACGCTTTTAGAGGGCAGACAGTAAAATAATACATTGAAATTATTAATTTATCATTGCTTATATTCACCTCTGTTGCAGTTGTATTTCATTATAAAATACCATTTCACATTAATCAGTGTCCATGGGTAGGCCATATAAATGAATGCAAGTAACATATTTTCAAGTTTAACCGTATACTCAAACATATGTCTTGTATTTATAGACGACAGTAAAGAAAAATGTTGTAGGTTAGAGGGGGAAAATTCAAAAATACACACACACTACAGTTCAACACCACCCTCAGAACAATTACACCCACAACTTATATTCCTCCACCTTATTTCTTACTCTTTTGCCTTCTCCACAAAGCATCTTTTCTGTTTCTGCCCCTTCTTTGCCAGGAACAGTAATTCAAAGAGGAATGGGGGTTGGCAGGAAGGGAAAAGTAAGGCTTTCAGGGAGATAAGACTGATGGAAAGAGACACCTCCCTTTTCTGTGCCTGCTCTCCCAAAGGAGAGGGTGAGATGCTCAGTTTAGTTTAGAGAGAGGAGTGAGGGTTTTTCAGCGCACTTCAGAATTTTTGTCCAGTCACATCCTTTTTAGTTATGATTGAATATCTATCCTTTCTAATATCTTCCATCTGAAAAGGAAGTCATATCACATGCATATGTGTATAATTGTGTATATTTCACATATTTGTTTGGAATTTTTTTCTCACACATACAGTTTGAGTACCAAGTTTGGTGCATTACAGGAGGGATTGCTGAAGCATTTAAGGCAAACTTTCATCTTTGTTAAACATCATAAATCATAACTCTGAAGGTCTACATGTAAAAGTAATATTATGTGTGAAATTTAATACATAGTTGTACTGTCTGTTATAGTTCAAATACTGATACTTATTTCATAACATTTCTGAAGCAAAATTAGACAAGTTGATTTTGTAATTGACAAAGATGGGCAGTTTTGCTTTAAGTAGCCAAAGGCAAACCAACACTTGCTTACTATACCAGTAAGACTGATTTAGCAGTTGCTAATGTATACTTCCTGGAATCCTATCCATTTACAAATGGCTATGAATGTTTACATGTTCTATTGCAAGTTAGTAACTTGTACCCCTTCCCCTAGTACTTTTTCCAAGAGGGTAAAATATCATTAGAAAGGTTGTTAATATGTATTACACAAGTGTGAGAAAAAATAAATCCTACCATAGGAATTCCAGTGAATTCTCCAATTTATAACTGAAACACTTGTCTTATTATACTGGTTTTATGTTTGATTAATTTGTCATTTCTGGGATCTTATTTTTTTCTGATATTTATTTTATTGGTAAAATAAAAGGAACATCAACATCTGCAAATATATATTTTCCACAATGGGTATATGCTATTTTTTTCCCCACTGAGCAGATACAAAGAAATTGCAACAGGCATGTTATTTTTGAAATATTTTTAAAAATAATACTTCTATTGAAGAATTGCTACATATTTAATACTCAAAAGTTCTTATGGTATCATATATTTCAAAATATAGCCCTGCAGTTTGCAAGGCTTATCCAGCATCTAGGAAATCCAAAAGGTTTTTTCTGTCCTGGAGATCACTGTAGAATGCACTCACTGTGCAAAAATCTATCTTTTTCAAGTTTAAACTAACACCATGGTTTTTTACAACATCTACATATAACAAAGAATCATTAAGAGGTGCCCTCCAGACTTCACTCTGCTGTTAACATTACAAATATTATACCTCTGAATAACTTCAATAAGAGAAAAAAGAGGCTCAGTCAACACCTGTTCTTTGAACAGTATAAAAGACCGTGACTGGCTACTCCATGAAAGGAAGCAATTGAGCCAGACAGGAAGACTGCCACAAAAGATCAGTGTGGACACCTGAGCATTCAGTACAAGATTTAATTGAGTGGAGTTTCATTAAAACATTCAGCTGTCTATAGCTGTCTGTAAACAAGTGCCTGCCTAATGAATGATAATGCAAATCCTGAGAATAATTCTGAAAAACCAGGTTCCCTAATGTATGGCCCACATCCCCCTAAACAAATTTATTTTAAAAAGATATGACTGAAATACAGATTTGCAAAAAACAGTCATATTAAATGAACCTTATTTCCTTATCGATAAGAAAGAAATATTTTTTTACCATGTATCTTGCCTTTAAAAAGCATTTTTCTGACATTGCACACAAGCTGGGAAAAATTCTCTTGATGATATGTCTTTACAAAATTACTCAGATAACATATTCAGAAACTATTTATCATGAGTTTGTTCAGCACTCCTTTAAAGCACTACAGATTCTTTGAGGTTAAACAGGGATTTGAGTAATTTGATTAATCAGTACAAATGTAAATTTGAATATTTCCTTGCCCAAGGAAGATAGGGTCAAAATGTAAAGAAATTTTCATTAAGATTTATCTCCCTGTTACACTTTCCCTTACTTCTGCTCTTCCTCTTAAAGCAATAGGATAAAGGAGAGTACCCTCTCTTTGGCAGGCATAGTGACAATCCTCCCTTGAGCTAGCTTTAAGAATATGGCTTTGGTTATTTTTTCCTTTGTAATGAGAAATTTGAACATACATCCACTGACTGTGCAATAGGTAAGCTATCACACGACGTGACATGAAACCCAGAGATACAAAAAAGAAAAAAAGTGGTTAGGGTTCACCTCACATACTTTTGAAAGATGGGCAGTGTTAAGTGATTTGGTCATCAAATCCATTGGGCACATTTGTTTTAGGATTAGATAAATTACTTCAGCTCAGCCAAACACTTCTCTCTTTACACTGACTATAAATGTAGCCTGGAGAGACTAGCTCACATGCAGATATGAACACTAAACATTTAACATTAAGTACAAAAAATTAATCCAAATATGAACTACAAATAACATGGAAAACCTACTAATAAAAAAGGGGACATGCATTCAGCAGATCTTGAGTTAGGTTTACTGTATGTTAATTTGGCAGAGAAGGACAAAGAAAAGTCCACGTTAGGAAAATAAAATACCACAAAGCTCCACTAGATAAGAAAACTGTGTGACACGGCTCATGGAAATACAATGCTACTTCATCAGTCCTCGAGATCTCATCTGATGATGAGAAAATTATTTCAGTACTCTGATTTTAGGTTACTGAAATAAGATTAGATTTTATAGTTAAAGATATTTTACAGTTAAAGGCATTCTAGTAGTCATTAGAATTTGTATAACAGGGTATTTGGATGGCCAGACTTTTTGTACCGTGAGAATTAAGAACAGAAAATTCAAAAAGAAAAAAGCAGTGCTCTGAAAGATAAGTGTACAAATATGAACTTTTTTTAAATGCAGGAAAAACTAGGCACCAAGCAACAAAAATATTAAACAGTAACACAGCCTTATGTTGTCATTTAAATATGGAACAAAGTTGAAAATACATATTTCAATCCAAATTTTTCAATCTTAATGCTTTACATATTGAAAATTATGCTTTTATATTCATATTTGGAGAATGAAATAAAAATAAATGCCTTATAACATTATGCAAGTGAGGTGAATATTGTGAACTGATTGTCATTTCTCAAGAAGCTTCTTAGTACTGGAAATGAGATGAGTAAAATTCTATTAATATGCTAGAAGCACATAAATAAATAAATACAAAATATCCCTTTGCTCTCTTTACCCTCTAAAGATGCCATACAAAGCTTATCAGCTTCTTTGACTTCCACCAGTATCCTGGTTTGAGTTAGAACAGAACTAATTCTGCTCAGTGATTTTATTTTCAGCTAAGTCTCTTTTAAGTAACTGCACTTTCTAAAGTTAATGGCATATTTTTGCAGAGTCTGCCTCTAAAAGTGATAATGCTTGATGTTTATAGCTACTACCAAGGGTTGGTGTGCAGAAAGGCTCTTGCTTATACTTGCTCCTGTGCAAACCAAGGCCACTGCTAAATCTTGTGTACCATGTTGAGGTGCAGAAAGTGAAAGGCTGCACCTGCGGGGAGGAGTGACCAGGTCAGGTGACTCTAAACTGACCAACAAGGTATTTCATCCCATTTACATCATATTCAGTAGAGATCTGAGGGATCACAAGGGTCAAGATCTCTCCTTCAATGGCTAGTGTCCAAGTAGGACTCTGTTCTGCCTTTGATC
>VZZY01010197.1:309150-321119 GCA_013400335.1 Eurystomus gularis | reverse complement strand
GGCTCCAGGGAGACCTTACTGAAACCTTCCAGTGCTTAAAAGGGGCAGTTGGATTAAATGTTAAAAAGTTAGATGTAATCATTAGATTAAATGTTCATTTATTAGTGTTAAAGATGATGCTTATTTTGGTGACTCTGATATGAGAACTCTAAGCCAATGAAGGGTGGTTGGCTTGACCCTTCAGGGCTGTTGCTTTTCCATATGTGTGTGTGTGTATAAATAAAGAATTTATGTTCCTTTCTGTTTAATAGTTAGTGAAATACTCTTCTATGTTTTTCTTTTATTCATGGTTGTCTTAGCTTAATTTTGCTACCGTCTTAGAAATTCCTATAGTTGTGCTTTATTCTATAGGATTTTAGAAATAACATATGTATTACGTTTTCTCTTCTGTGCAGTTCTGGTGTGCAGATTTGGTTTTTGTTTTTAGGACTTTGTATTTTATGCTTTTAATATTACTATAGGAAGCGCAAAGCAGTATATTCATACTCTTGGCTCTGTAGGTTGTTACTGTACTAGATAAAACTCTACAGTCTTAGTGTAACACCAACATACCTTGTCATTGCAAACATGCTTTGTCATTTTTTTGCATCTTCTGTTTAAATGAGGGTGCAAGCATCTTTTCCTGCCTACCCACTAACTTACACTTACCTCTCAAACACAGTGAGAAATTGTTTACTAAATATAATACTGTTTTTCGTCTCTCTGAAGTAATTCCTTATCTGGTATCAGGTCTAACTATGAAAGTAACTTTGTTTTTATCTAGACTGGCAGATGCCTTGCAGATCTTAGACAATTAACCCAGTGCACTGATCACTTTCAAATGCTGTATAATTGTCCAGTTGTAACTGTAACTCTTTTTAGAAGTACTCTAATCCTTTTCTGAATTACTACAACAGCAAATGAAGAGGCTTAGGAAGTTTTGTAAGTATATTTTTAGAAGAGGCCTTGGAGATGCACAGACTTTTTTCATTCTTGCACAAATCATTATCTGGAGCAGGATTATGAGAACTTTGTTATCCCGTGTCATGGTTATTCATGTGTGATAGAAATCAGAATGCTTCTAGAAAATGTTCAGTCAAACCCTTTGTTGTTCGTTTTTACTGCATTGAGACATTTGATTTTGGTAAAACAAATAATTCTTGTGCTTATCTAGTTGCTTTTATAATTTTGTTATATATATCTTCACACACAAAATAATTTTTAACTGTAATAATACCTGTCACTAATGTGCTTTCATCATGTTTTCCTCTTAATATGTTCTGTAAATGTCTTCTGTATATGGTATCTTAGCAGTATGATCTTCTCTGTCTTTCCAGGTTCACGTGTTGAATGTTATAGGTTATACAAAGTTTAAAAACTTCATTTTACATTAAGTGTTGTCAAAATTGTTGTTGCTCTGTGTGATTGATACAGGTACAAATTCGAAAGCATTTTTTTTCCAAAGTTTTGATCTAGTGATAGAGGCTCAAAAATATTAAATATCTGGGAAGTGGATCTCAGATGTTTGTGGTAGTAATTCTTTAGCAGATGCGGATTATGTTGTGTTTGTGCACACTAGGTCTTTATACCTAAAAATATTTTAGGTTGATACAAGCACATCTCAGTTATACAATAACGATAAGTTGTTTGGTGTGATTCTGGTGTGAAGATGAAGCCCTAAAAGGACCAGCAAAATGTCAAATGAGCTTTAATTTGTTCCTGGATCATAAACGATGAGAACTGGTTTCACCAGGCTGCTGTCAATCTAAACATGGTTTATCTTGTCTTGGTGGTCTTTCCAAGATGCACTGTGAACATCCTCTGACCTGTTGGCAGTGAAGAACTTTAAGAAAAGAGTAGCTGGTCATTTCAGGTTTCTTACCCCTCAAAAGCTTATTTACATGTATTAAAGTTTCCCTTTGTGGGCATATGCTTGTGTCTATTGGCATTTATTCATAAAGAACAGGATTCTTGAATTGACTTCTTAAAATCTGGCCTTCCGTGTCTACCCTTTCAAATGTTGTGCCTCCATTCCCATGAATCCTAGGAAGCACAAGTATAAATACCATCTTTAATGAAAATACAGATCCCAAGTAGTTTAATTGTTATTGTAAGATCACTGGAGCCTACATTTCTTGATAGTGTTACTATATTAAGTTCTGGTAACTTTAACAAAGCTTTGTTTATTAGTTCAAGCTAAATCCAGTAAAATTGCTTTGTCTCCTTGCTATTCCAGATTCAGGGAAGAATGTTCAACTGTTTAACTGTAGAATATCATAAACAAAGTTGTCTGATTTGTTTTAAATTTGCAGAGTAATTGTACTTCTGTTCAGCTGCTGGCAAGCATGAGGTTTGTAGGGTTTTTAATTTTTATGCAAGTCTAGAGGTGCATATGGGTGGTACTGCGGAATAAAATGTGTTTGCAGTGGAAAACTACTTGGAAGACTTTTCCCAGTGTGGAAGGACTACTGCTGCTCTGTGATAATGAGAAAGTTGAAGCTATTTTAAGACTATGATGGAGCATGGTTTTGAATCGTTTTGTGGCAATATTACTCTGAGAGGTTTCCAGAAGCTGCTTCAGCAACTTGACAGAAAAAGGAATGATATTGTAAAAGGAAATACTTTGTGTTTATTTTAAATGTTTTTGAAAATTTGTTTGCTCTTTTAATACAGAGGGGTCCACTTCTTTAAGGGTGTGTCCTTGCTTGGTGGATACTTTAAAATGAGACCTTAATCTTGTCTGTTGCCTGAAGATACCAGGAGCATAGAATAATTCAGGTTGGAAGGGACTTCACGAGATCTCTAGTTCAACCCCTTGTTCAAAGCAGGATCAGACCTAGTTGCTCAAAGCTTTATTCAGTTGTGTCTTAAAAACCTTTGAGGACAGAAACTGCAACCTTCCTGGGCCCTCTTTTCACTGCCTGACTGCCCTTATGGTGCAAAAGTAGGTGGTTTGTTTTTGTTTGTTTGTTTGTTTTCTTTAAATCAAGCTGGAATCTAGTTTGTTTCAGTTTTTGTCTTATCCTCTCATCCCTCACCACTTTAAGGACCTTGGCTCTGTCTTCCCAGTAACCACCTCAAAGGTACTGATGTGTCACTGAAGCTGTCTCTTCTTCAGGCTGAATTATTCCCAGCTCCCTCAGTCGATTATTGTAGGTGCAGGTGCTCCATGTCCTGGTCCTCTGCTGAACTTGCTGCAGTTTATCAATGCCTGTCTTGTTCTGGGCTCCAAAACTGGTTGCTGTTCTAAATGCTGTCTAATGGGTGTTCTATAACGTTAAGTTTAATTACTTGACCATAGTTTACTTATAGAAATCAGGGAAGTGTGGGTGGTTATAGATGTGCTCATTAGTATTTGGGGTTTTAAAGTGTAATTGAATTTCACAGCAAAATTTAAGTAGCATTGAAAGAAATCCACTTACATACTGATGAAATAGCTTGCATTTATTTTAGTGAAAATGGTTGATGGGTTTAAAAAAAAAAAGACAGATCACATCTTATCTTCTCTACATATTTATTCAACTTAATTACCTCTAAGTCTAATTTGCATCATGGAAGTGTTGGAAACGAGAGTAGTTGGTTGTAATTCTGTAATGAAATATTATATAAAATTGGAAGTCAGTGAGTGAATTCATTCTCGCTGTAAAGTATGTTTAAAGAAATCAGCCTCATGGAGAGCTGGCAGAATTTTACACGAAGTAAACTTGCACACAGAGACATGCACAGAAAGCTCTGCTGCAGGAGCTGCACGGACATCTTGTTTGTTTGAAGATTATTTCAGAATTGTAACTTGCCTTATGTAATGCTGCAGTTGAGCCAACCCTTAGTGAATGTGCAGCAAGGGAGGAAATAAAACAGAAAGCAAAGGAGGAAACAGCAGGTTTTTAAAACACTTGGTACCGTTCCCTGTGCGAGCAGCAGAAGAGCCGTGATTGGAGGTAGTACTGAAAGGCCTGAGGAATGTCAGAACAAGCTTTTGTTCTGCTGAGCTCAGGCAGTGGGTTGGCACTGAGGTGAGCGTCCAGGATGCCGGGCGGGCTCCTCTGACCTCTGCTGAAGCTTGTCTTTCTGTGGCTTCGCTGGTGGAGTAGCTGCGGTTGCGAGATCAACAGCCAGCTTGGGTGTGCCTGTACCTGCTGCAGTCACAGTTTCCATTTTGCAGTGCAGATCTATTCAGGGTTGCCACATCTTTCAAAAGTCTCTTTTCTAGGGCTTGTTTGTCCTCACTTGTCTCTCGTGGTTGGTGCAGCCTTAATTTAAATTTGTGAGCTCTAGTTAGAGTCGCTTTCTATGCTGACAGAAAAACTGGGGCTACTGTGCCTTTGTCTCCTTATGTCACCTGGTATTTCTCACTTAAAATGTGAAAAAACCCCCACTTCCCATGGAAAACATTTTAAAACAAGCTTCTGAGTAAAATAGTCTTTTAACCTTTATAAATACCTGGTTATTGGAAAACTTAAGCATCTCTAAATTAAGGATAGTCATCTGAAGAAATATTGGATGTTCAAAAGTTAATTCTACCTTAATTTGTATGGTATTTAGGATATTGCAAGGAAGGAAAAACTGTGAAAAATCTTCTCTTAATCTTCTAAATTTTATACTCAAAACATTAGCCTCCAGTGTTGCAATAATTTTCCTGTGCAGGGTAGTTTGAAAAAACAGTGATTTAATGTTGATTGCTCATAGCTTTTCATTTAAATTGTTGGTGAATGCACTAAAATTAGTCCAGGACCGCTCTGTTTTGGTCTTTTGGAGAAAGCTGAGACTGATGGAGACCCAGAGAAGAAGTAATAGCTTTGTGTGACAGAGTCACGCAGGCTTGGTGGTGTTCAAAAACATTTTTATTTGTTTTTCAACTTAGTGTGGCTTCCTTTTTTAATTTTTCTTTTTGTGGAGGGATGTGATTTTTATACTGATAAGCCTTCTCACTGAATGTTACAGTTTTAGACACAATGTCAGGTTTGCTGTTTTCTTTGAGGTGTAGAAGACTTGGGCACTGTAAGGAGGTTACAAACCTGTAGAACTTCAGGTCATAGTTTTCTATCTTCTTCCTGCACAGACACATTCCTGTAATGATATAGTAACTTGAAAGCTGCTTGGGCACGGAGGGTGGACTAAGTGATCTCCAGAGGTCCCTTCCAACCCTTACTATTCTGTGATTCTGTGAAGGCATTTTGGCTCTTGCTGTTTAATCTGTCACTGGAACTTGCGTAGGGCTGTTGCTTGTCACTGAGCCCACTGTTACACGGGAGCACGGGCTGATTTGTCATCATCTGTGCAAAGGTTTTCAGGGTTGAGAGGGGAGAGGAAGTGCTTATTTAAGGCTACAATGTTTCATTTATGGAGTAGAAACAAAGATTTTTGTGGTCTGTAATCACCTCCCTTCCCCAAACAACCAAATAAAAACTCTCCCAGATTGCTGCAGGATGTCAGACCAGCTTGATGGAGGACTGTGATTAGCGAAAGGGAAATACCATTTGGTACAAAGTTACTGTTTGGAGGAACTTTAAGTGTGAGCATTTTCCTAGTGGTTGTTCTAGAGATCCGTTGTATAATGTCACAATGATTAAGAAGGGGAATCCTGTATTGTATGATTTTGTCTTTAATCAATACCATTAAAAATAATCCTTTTTCATTTAAACATAACAAGGCTATTCAGAGCAGAAGGCTGGACACTCCCTCTTCTGGTGTGCTCACTGAAGTTTCAGTTCAGGAAGTTGGGGATGGTTTGAAATGTTGAAGTACTGTGGAACTCCTGCTTTTTCCTTCTCTTTTGCTTTTTTTTTTTAAACTTGAAACACTTGAGTGTGTTAACGTGGTGTCGTTTCAAGAGCTGTGCAATAACTTTATAGTTTGTTCCTATTTTCCTAAGTGGAAAGTCTTAATACAAATGGTCCAAGTATGTTGCATTTCCTAGTGTGTATCCTGTTGCTTAAAACAAGCACTCTAGTGTCTGTTGACTGAACTATTAATAGTATCCAAACAACTGAATTCCAAAATACAGCTTGAGTCAGAATAATCCATATAATAAGAATCAATCCCAGAGCTAGTAATGAATTTCTTGTTAGATTTGGATGCTCTTAAATAGTCACCTTCAATTACAAGGCATTGTGTATTTTTTTTTAATTAATAGTGACTTGAAAAACATTCTTGGAAGCTCTTGCTATCTACCTGTGGACCTCCAAAGTCTAAAATCTCCTGTAAACAGTAGATAGTCCAGGAGGAAATTTAAATCTTCAATTTGTTCTTTCTCATTAGATACCCGGTATGGCCTCATCATCAACACCCAAGTATAATTCAAACTCCTTGGAGAGTTCTTCAAGTAAAAGGGTGAGTGTAACTTTTTACATTTTTTTTTTTTTTTTACATAAAACCTCCCATAGATCATTATCGTCCGTATTTGGGTAGAAAAATGAGTATTTGAATGACTTTTTTCTTGTATGTATGTACTGATTTTTACTACCAAAATGCTAATGTAGCTAACTGAGTTGATATCTTTCAGAGGGGATGGGTGAAATATTCTCTATATCACAAATCATGAGAGCCTCCTTAAGATCAATTCTAATATACTTGCTCTTACCCTTTCCGCGTTGAAATACTCTGTGGTATCCTTGAAAATTTTTGGCACTTTAATGTTGTAGAAAGATTCTGTACCGCAGTTGATAAGTTATACCTAGTTATGTTTGGCAGGCTGAGTTTTTTAAGATGTTATCTATAGTGGGAAATGCAGTAAAGCAATCTAAATGGCATTCCCCTCTGCTTTTTGATGTTATGTGGCTGAAGAAAATGTAATCTGTAGGCAAGAAAAAAGAAATGAAGGTTTTATTTAGCTTTTGTAACATTTTTTCAAAAACAAAGTTTGTTTTCTGTTAATCATTCTTTAAAACTACTGAATGTGGGAAAGTCAAAAGCCAGTAGATTGTGTGTAATATTTGTAAGTTGCTTAAGTGATTTCAGTTGATATTTTCTTCCTAGAGTAGCATACTTGGAAAATTAAATGCACAGAACTTTCAGAGAACTTACAGTATAGAAATTCAATTCCTATGTAATGCGAATATAGATAACTGTTCTCTTAGAAGGAGAGAGACTAAAACATGCTTATGTTTCAGATCTGTTCAACCTTTAAATGCTTAATAGTTGCAGTTTAGGATGATGGTGTGGGTTCTGTTTTGGTTCATGCTGACAATTTCTGCTGTGGAAAAACCTGTTCTTTCCTATGCAGAGATTACTTTTTAAGACTTTTTTTAATCTGGAACTTGAAGGAATTGTAAATAAAATAGGATGTGCTGTTATACTTCTCTTTCTTTAGGCTCTAAAAGATGGAACTAACTGGGAACAAAATGAAGAAATACCTCGTCTGCCAGGAGAGACCAGAGTTACAGGTATGAAGCTACATAGCTGCCTAACGCAGTGTGTGTTTTGGAGTCTGGCATATACTTGTATCTTACTGGATTGTAATTTGGACTGGGGACGGGCTAAGTCATGCTAAAATGTCATGAATTTTTTTAAGTAATTGTGATAGCGACTTTTTATCACTTACCACAAAGAAGTCTTTAAGATCTTGGTTTCCACACGTGGCAGATCCTCCAATACAAAGAAATTGCAAGTCAAGATGTGTCCTAATTGTATGTACAGAGTAAGTAGCACGTGTCTAGAGATGAGAGCCCCTCCAGGCTTTCTGAAGTCAAGAGGATTCTACATGCCACCCATTATGTATCGATATCTTGTACAGTAGTGTGGAACCTTAGTCCAGACTGTGACTGCTCTAAGTACAATCTTACACTTTCTTGACACAACATGGCATGCATGTAACTACTATACACCTGTTAGTCTTTATTTACAGTAATTCAGCAGCATAAGGAAGGTTAAGATATTTTGTGCAGTAGTTTCTTACCTGATGGAGGCTCTTCCTGGAGTGAAGCCTTGGAAGTTTGTGTTGAGGTATTAGAGTGCAACTGAAATTGGTCTGTCTTTTATTTGTGAAGCTTCTCCATCCACCCTGACCGAGGATTTCTTAGATGGGTTTGTACACAAGATTGGCTGAGGTGAAACCGAAGTGGTGATTCAGAGGATGTAGTTACATTTTTAATGAGGGAAGTTGTGGGGAAGGCATGAGAGAGAGGGTGTGGGACTCAGATTAATATTCCATATGATCCTTATGAAAATTGTCTGTGCTTTGGGGCAGCACACTGGAAGGAGGATGCTTTTTGTGGAGGGCAGGTACATAGATTAGGCTAAAGAAATGAGTGGACAGGGAGAAATAGGTGGTTTATAGTGCTTCGCTTAAGCCTTCAACAGCACTGCTTCAGTCAAATCTTTCTTCTTTGAGTAGTATGTGTTAGTGCTCATTTTGTTACTGTCCTTGCTGAAACACTACTGATGGCCCTGCTGTATTTGATTGACTCAAATTGAAATGTAATGTTTGTATTCAGGATGGTGAGTTCCCTAAACACTTTACAACTTGAACTACGTGCTTCAATGCAGAATTAGTTACAGAGCCCTAAAGATGTAGTAGTATCAACAGGAAAATGTATTTGTTCTGGGGCAGTGAATAGACTGGTTCAGTAATCACAGAGAGGACTTAAATCTACTCCCTGTTCTATGTCCTGCCCTCTCCCTCTTAGTGCTGAGGAAAAGGAGAACACAAATATAGCTAGGGAAGGCTACTGAAATCTGCCGATTTAATTTGGGCAAGTTTAGTATATTAAGCTTTCACATCTTAATAATTCAAGTGGACGACATTCAGATTTATTACGTTTAAAATTTATTCATCTGTGGCTCTTATGCAGCTTTCTTTATTTTACTTCTACTTAACTGATGCTGTCCTTAACTCTCATTTTTTTCTTCTGACAATCTTTAAGAAATGCTGTATCTCTTACAGACAAGGATGTTATTTATATGTGCCCATTTAATGGCCCCGTTAAAGGACGAGTGTACATCACAAACTACAGGCTGTACCTAAGAAGTGTGGAAAATGTGAGTAATACGCCACAATTACTTCCGTGGGATGAGTTGGCTTTAAACCCCCTTCCCTTCACCCTCCCT
The DNA here is from genome assembly GCA_013400335.1 of Eurystomus gularis. Classification (NCBI taxonomy): domain Eukaryota; kingdom Metazoa; phylum Chordata; class Aves; order Coraciiformes; family Coraciidae; genus Eurystomus; species Eurystomus gularis. The sequence continues at coordinate 312,095 of VZZY01010197.1, read as the reverse complement.
GCCTTTATTTTATTTTGTGGCCAGTTCATTTGTTTTAGTTTTGACACACGTATTCTTGCGGAATTGGATGGGAGGCTTTTTACTGGCAGCGGTCTGTAATGTTTGTAATAACCATATCTTAAATGTGTAATGACTAAATAGTAATTGCCTTTGTGGCACTGAGAAATCCATATAAAAATTGAAGTTCTTTAAAGTTAAGTGTGCTGTAGAAGTGTGGGTTTTGCCTGGTAAAATTGCAGTTTAATCAGGCTGAAATGATACCTTTATCTTTGTCTGTTGGAGCCTTTTTGATAGCTGTTCCCTTTCCACTTACTCTGTGATAGATCAAAGGCAGCAACTAATGATGTGCAACAGTTCTTATTGGTAAACCAAGATTTTATTGTCCTTGCTGTTGGAAAAGAAGGAAACTTTGATGGATAGAACCTCATGTGCATGGGGGGAGTAGTGATGTGTTCGATAAGCAGCAACATGACAGAGAGAAAAATGCGCTTGTAATCTGTTTCATAATTTAAAAAAAAAAGTTTTTAGAACTATTGAACTGAGGTCTTTGTGGTTACAGCTGACTCTACTAGTAATCTCTGTTTCACTTTGTTCTGCTTCACTCTCTATATCCATAAAGCAGTCTTAGCAAGCAGAGGCAATCAGAAGTTTGTAGCAGAAGGCATCTTTTAGGATGTTGCCACCTTTTTTCCCTGTGTGTGTTACTAGGCATGAAGTATTTTTATTACATGTTAAACTGGATGATGTTCAAGGCTGTAGAGTGACTGTGCAGATTTCATAACATGTTGGGAGGGGACGCTCAATCAAATGCAGAAACACCCTTTTGCTTCCTGTCTGTATTTCATGTCTGCTTTCTATTCTAGAATGCAGTAAGAACAATTTACTTGAGTCTTCTTGTCAGATTAATCTTTGCCTTACTCAAACTTTCCTTGCAGGATCCAGTTGTGGTGTTGAATGTTCCACTGGGTGTAATTTCAAGGATTGAAAAAATGGGAGGAGCTTCAAGTCGAGGAGAGAACTCTTATGGATTAGATATAACCTGTAAAGTAAGACTTTTCAATAATTCAATGGGAAATGAAATGTAGATATTCCTTTGCTCCCTGCTTACCTATTTATAGGACTGAAAAAGCACGTTTCCTCACAGCTGAATTTGAAGAGAGCCTTTGAAACTGGACAGGGAAATACCTTTTCTATAAAGGGCTATTTAACTGTCCTGTCTGCTTGCAAGGAGAGGGATTGGCCTTCCTTTCCAAATCACTAATTGACAAGAGGTTTGTCACAGTAGTCATGTTTTAGGGCAGTATTCCTGTATTACTTCATTTATTCATTCATTCATTCTAAAAGTAATTTTTTAAAGAATCCTAAAGTCTTTGAAGAACACCTCAAATGAGGGATTTGTAAGCTGTAAAAGCAGTGAAAAGCTTGTGTAAAAGCTATCTCTGTTTCCTTGTCTCTCAAAAAAAATTGTTGCCATGAAAAAATATGATCATAGTGGAGTTCTCAGTGGATAATGCAGGATCCTTTATTTGACTCATTAGTGGAGGATATATACACATGCGGTTCTGAGTAGTTAATGCACAGGTTGCTCATTGTTGACATTATTGATGAGAAAATAGCTAGGGACGATGTAGTCTAGACAGATTATTGGCAAATTTTCATTTTGAAAACACAGAGTAACTCCCATCCTGCAAACATTCAATAGCCCATGAGACTTTTTAGCGAACCAGATAAAATCATTTCTGATAGCTTTACGCCAAAGCAACGCTTGCACCACACGGAGTGTGACACTGCTGGATTTGTAGAATTCTTGTGCTCTAGTCTATTTTACGGGATAGAAATAAAACTGAACATTCACAATGGGTTGAGATGTGTTGCAAGCGGATTCTAAATCATGTTCAGTGTCTAATACAGCATTTAAACATAAGATAAGTCAACCACAGTGGTAAGATACTTTTAAAAGATAATGCCTTTGTTTTAGGATATGAGAAATTTACGGTTTGCTTTAAAACAAGAAGGGCACAGTAGAAGAGATATATTTGAAGTCCTCACAAAATATGCTTTTCCCCAGTCGCATAACTCGGTAAGTTACATCATTTATACTATTGAGTTGTTCTAATGCAGAGTTCTTGCCAATTAACTTTAACTGTTTGATGGACATCATGGCTGCGCAAAAAGAATAACCACAGAATCAGCATAAACTGAAGAAAATTAATGATTTTACTTTGCACATTTACTTGTAAAATTATGAGTGCTATATGCTATGCTTAAGATAAACCACTGAGCACCTCTGGTCCATACAGATTTCATTACATCCACACAGATTTCATTACTTACAGGCTGCAAGTTATCCTCCCTAATTAGGGAATATAGTAGTAGATTTCTTACTTGATTTCTTGAAGATGTTAAACTATTGGACAATCTCCAAGGCAATGATAAATATGAATCACTAAGAGCTTTACTTCAGGAAAAGAAGACATGGTAAGACAACACCTGTTTTATTGATGAAACTGATGAAAATATAACAGGCAGCTAATTAAATTGTAAATATACACAGATTTATTTCAGGTGAAAAAAACACAGAAGGAATTGAGTGACGATGTTAACTAACCATTGTTATCTTCTGTTTCTTTGCTGGTATCTGTGTGCTGTGCTTGGTAGATCATTTTGACATCTCTTCAGTAAATGCTTTACTTTGTCTTTTGTAAAATTCAGTTTACATTTTATCGGTGTGCTTTCATTTAGGATAATTGTCTAAGTGCTCTCCGCACAAAATTTCGAAGGGTTCTGCCACGAATTTTTAAGAACTTTGTTCAGAGAATTAAGTATATGAGACTGCAGCAAGAATCACAGAATCACAGAATGTTAGGGGTTGGAGGGGACCTCAAAGATCATCTAGTCCAGCCCCCCTGCCAGAGCAGGATCACCTACAATAGATCGCACAGGAA
>VZZY01010197.1:279350-308747 GCA_013400335.1 Eurystomus gularis | reverse complement strand
ACTGGTACATGGGGTTATTCTTTCCCAAGTGCAAAACTCTACACCAGCCCTTGTTGAACTTCATAAGGTTTCTCCCTGCCCAGCTCTCTAGCCTGTCCAGGTCTCTCTGAGTGGCAGCACATCCTTCTGGTGCGTCAACCACTCCTCCCAGTTTCGTATCATCAGCAAACTTGCTGACAGCACTCTCTAATCCCTCATCCAGGTCATTGATGAATATATTGAAAAGAATCTTATTTCCTTCTCTGAAGATAGATGTCAATGGGCTGTACACTATAAACATGTAATTCTGTAAAACTTTTTTGCAGAAATGTTGCATTCTGTGTGCAAACAGTCTGTGGAATGAAAGTGTAAGAAAAAAGTGCTTTTGCTTACAATATTTTGTAGTGTTGACAAATAGGTTTTAAGAAATGAAACTGAGATTTCCACATTTGGGTAGGTGTGAGGAGTTGTACTCACAAAGAAAAATTTGTAGAAAAAGTGAATATAACTCTAACTTTACTGCTGGCATTTTATGCATCTTGCAGTAGAGAATGATTGCAGGCCTGGCAGGGTATATGGACTTTAAAAGGATGATGAAAAAGAGAGAAAGCTCCATGTAGAAATACAAAATTTTAGAGAAGTTTAGGTCAAAAAAGGCTTCGGGACATCATCTGGTCCAGGCTTCTGTTGCAAGTAGGGCCTTAAATTAGGTTATCTGGGGCAGAGTCAAGCCTAGTCTTGAATGTTTTCTGTGGGGTAGATTCCATCATGTGTCTGGTCAATCTCATCCGATATTGAGTCATTCTCAAGGTGAAGAATTTTCTTCCTTAGGTTGAGGACCTGTGTGGATTTGCAAGTAGCAAATGGGCACAAGTTAGGCTGTAACTGACAGAGGAGAGTCCCTTGTGGGACTTTTTTTTTTTTTTAATGGTGTCCGATCCAGCTACAGGGCTTCAATAAATAACATGGTGATGAGATGTGGACTTGGTTTAGGTTTTGTCATCCAGAAAGACCCAGCATTCCTGCCTGGTGATGACAGTGAGTAATGGATGGAGTAGTCCACTTCCTGCTCTCTGGATTGAACCTACCAGAGGTCATAATTTTGTGGCCTGGCCCATTTTGAGTGCAACTTGCCAATAAAAATAAAGTTCGATAACAAAAGGCTTGGTCAAGGCAGAGGTCATGTTGCCTTTGTATTCAGTAAAGCACAAAACTTGGGAAGATAGTAACAATATGGAGAATGACCATCTTTTGTAGCTCTTAGCTGTGGCTGGAGCAGGGTATAACCATTACAAATTACGATTACTTTGGATTGAAGTGAGCCTGTGTTGTATCACGAATCTGCACCTGTCCTTTTCTAATGTCACAATGTGGATGAGCCCTCAACTTTAAAATGAGCTAAGCAAGTGTGATGTTTTTGGTGTGCTTTCACCATATTTCAGCAAGCAGTTTAAAGTGATCCTGCCAGAGGTGGGTGTTTCTGCCTGTTTGTTCATTCCTGCCTTGTTGGTTTTTCTTCTGTTTTTTCCCCTGCTTGAGTTGGAGGCTGCATGATGAACCAGATAGAGAACTGAAAGGGACTAAAGCTAAACAAGTAGAAAAAATAAAAGCTTTACCCTGAGTCATTTCCTCAGTGTTAGCCCAATGTGAGGATGGGGTTGGGGCAGCTATGGGTGGACGTGGCTGAAGAGGTGTGATGGGACTGCCTCTTTCAGTGGCTAGTTTAGAACAAGGTTTCACTGCCTGAATAGGGCAGTGTGTCTGGGCTGTGCGTGCCTCCCTTTTCCTTTGAACATCCACTAACACTCTGGCCGTGCAGCCAGCTCCATCAGGGAGATCTTTTATAAAGGATGTGCTGTGGCTTCACGTGAAGATGTCAGCTGTCTGCTACTCACATGCTGAGCTCTTGTTTTTTTGTGGTCTCTTTCTCTCTATCTTCTAGCCATGTGGTCGATTATTCCTCTTATACCAAACTGACGGTTGTATAATCACAGAGTCAGGCAATGTAGCTCACTTATGCAGCACAAAATACTCTTTTGTTTTCTGAGTTAGTTATGTGCCACTTTTAATAATTTGAAGAGACCTGGTTTGAAATCGGTATGCACCAGAACCAGTGCAAGAGGGGGCATGTGAGTGGAACAGACAGGAGAGAAAAGAGAGGAATGGCCTGTTTTTAGCAGTGTTAACCTGGTCGTTTTGCTCAGACCGCCTTGTGGAACTGCATCCTTGATGTTCAGCTGGTTCAGCAGCACTGATGCTTGTGCAGTTCTGCAGTGGAAAGAAGGCATCATCAGGACAAAGGCCTGATTTTCGTGGTTTTTATATTTTATGTTAGGTTTTTATCTGACTGATTTTTTTTCTGTAGTGGAACCATATCCTTAGAGCTGAAGCTAAACAAGAACTTTCAGAGATGCTTTTCTGCAGTTTTCCTCCATGCTGTGCCACTCTTGGACAAGAATTCTTGGACTCTGCACTTTTCTGAGTGGAGCATACTTAACTGTTTTCAAGATTTTCCCCCATCCCAACAGCAGTGTTTGAAAGCCTATAAATAAATCACAAGTCTGTTGGCAACTCTTTGTGCTCTATCTGTGTGCTTACTTCCAGAAGCTAGTTCTTGTCTCTCTCCAGTTTGAGCATAGATTGGGTTTAGAGCTCCTTCGATAACATAATGTAAAACCTGATAGGTCATCGGAGTGACAGCTTAGTTAACGTGGAACAAACAGCTGCTACCCACAATCCTCTGTTGCATTTGCAAACTTGTGCTTGTTGAAGGAAAATCATTGCTGAAAGTGCTTGTAAAAAAGTTTAGAATAAAACCAGCCCAAACCCCAAACCTCCCCAGATTAAATGTTTGTAGCACCCCAAAAAAGATGAGATATATTTAGTCTCTGTAGTTTAGTTTTGTGTGGCAGCTGCTTCGCTTCCTGATCTTATCTTGAAACTACACATCATTTTTATAAGATTATTTGCCACCATAATACCTGCGTGATACACATTTATTTATTTCTAACCACGATAGCTCTGTTGGACTGCCAGTTTTGGTGAGAGACTGGTGGTCGTGCTGTCTCACTTTGGCCTCTCCCACTCCTGATGTAGCTACTTACGCTGGTAATTTAAAAAGTCCGAGAGTCAGATCATGCCAGTGTTGCTGTTGGATCTGCAAGGATGATTTTAGCTGGCAGTGAGGCCTGGCATAGATGCCTGCCTGATGGAGCACTGGATTTTGACTTGAGGCTTCATTCTGAGCAACTTATGTCAGTCTCAGTGCAATAATGGTGTAAGATTACCATATTCACAAGTGATCAGAAGTTAATTATGTAAATACTACAATGCCTGGTCTTAGTTTTTAGATGAACAGGTAAGATGTAACCAGCTGAGTTGTAGTAATGGCATATTAAAGGCAAGGGTAATGATATCTTCATTTTTGAAACGCTGAGAAGCTGACAGCCCTTTGCTGAGTAAAAGCTTAGTCATTTATAATATATGAAAAGCATAAACCAGTAATTTAGAAATAGAAAAAACAATTCATTTTCTTTGCATGCGTGTAACACTTTCGTGTTCTAGTTTTGCTGCTTTCTTCTTTTGTAATGCTTAAAGAATGGTCAAATATTTAATAAATTATATCTTATGTGCTCATGTACAAGTAGAACATGTATTTATGTACTATGATTCCATAAGTAGGGCAAATACATAACTATTTGTAAATAGACTGCTTGCCAAATAGACTATTGTCAGATTGCAGCTGCTCTCCCCTTTATCTCGCAGAACTGCATTGTGTTGTGAGCAACCAGTGTATCGTGTATTATTTTTGTGTGCAAAATGGTAATGATAAATTGAATGTTGAAGGCAAGCACTTACCCTGTAGGAGGACTGAAAAAGAGAATGTGTGTTGAAATTGTGGGTTAGCACCTGCAAGGAAGTAAACAGAATTATTTGCACAGTGAAGCATAAAAAGTAGCTTACCAAAAATGGTACAAGATTTGAAAGCCTTTTTTAAAGTGAAGCAGTAGTCTTCTGCGTTTAGACTACGGATCTGCAGTGAAATCCCTGCTTCCATTCTATGCAAAGAGGCTTTAACTTGCTTTTGTAAAAATCTTAACTGATGTTTTATAAGTCTGTATTTTTTTTACCAATTACAGATATTGGTAAGTCAGAAGCCCTGTTTTCCCTGTAAGTTTTTCAGTGGTCATTTATTATAGTCTTTTGTCATTTCTTACCTCTTTAATTCAGCTTCCTTGATTTCATCTTTCTGTTTCCCATGGCAGCTGTAGATTTTTAATTAGTTGATAGACTAATAGGAATTGATGGGCTGCCGTCAGACATGTAGCACTAATCTCCATCAAACTCAGTACAGATATGGTCAGTACATTGGAAGTGATTGCAAACTGTCCCTCTTTGAACGCAAGATGTGAGATAAAACCAGTAATCAGTGTAACTTGAGGCAAATCTGGGCTTTATTCAAGTGGCTTTTGGCTGGCTGGTCTCAGTGCTGAGAGGAGGAGGCCAGCTCAGGCTCGCTGCCTGAAACACTGAATTATTGAGCAGGTAGTCCACCCAAAACTTGTGCTGTTGCTTGTACTTGGTATCCAACCAGACTCATCTACAGTTGACACAGGTATACCCAAACAAGCCACGGTTATGTTTTCTCGTTATATGTTCATAGTTTTAAAAAGCCTGTTCATGATCTAAAAAAAAAGACAAACAACAACAACCAAAAAAATCCAACAAAGAAAACCCCCCCACTTTTGGTTTACTGCAACATTGTTGTAGTAGTCCTGTATTTTGGTTTTGCTTTGCTGTTTTTTTTCCAATTTCCAACCACTTTTGTTGAATTTTGACCCATCTAACGAAGCTGCAGTTGATTAATTTCCTGGGAAAACAGGCTGGGTGCAGTAGGAGCTGTGGAGAAGTGTTTTTTGCTGGAGAGGCAGGATTAATGATGAGAGAAGGGAATGGAATTTTGTGTGTGGAGGGAAGAAAGAAATGAGTGGTGGTTAGAGTGGAGGCTCAGAGTACCTAACGTATTGTTTGGGGAGAGGGAGTGTTTTGCAGAGATCTACCATAGATGTGGAAAGAGGGAAAGGTGTGTGAAGGTGGCATGGAACAGATCTGGCCAACGTTTTATTATACTCTGGCATTTGAAAGGCTTGCCTCTGTGCGTAGATGTCGCGGTCGGGCGCGCAGAGGTCCGACCACCTCCCAAAGGGAGAAGGGTTGAGGGTAAATTGGATGCACTGAGAGAGGCTGGCAGGGCTTTTAGGCTTTGTGGAGTCATGCAGTTCCTCTGGCTAGCCATGTAGTTGCTTCTCCAACCTTCCTTTCCTCTCTGTGCTCTGAAGGATATAAATATACACCCAGCTGGTCCATCCTAAATGCCTGTGGGCAGTGAAGTGACTTCCCTGTTTTCATCCCGATGTGAGAGGTGAGTGTCTGTGAGGGGCACTGACATGAAGGGACCTGTATCCACCAAAAGCTAAGCCATGTGTTTTCACTAAGCACCTCTTGAATCTTGTGTCAAGTGATGAGAGAACTTAAGCAGAATATGTTGTAAATGACATCATTTCTTCCTGTCCCCTTTGCATGCGCACTGTAGAATTGTGTTCAGATTATATGCATTGTGAAAGCTTTGGCAATATTAAGTTATTCAAGACATACAGATACAAACATACTGCATTTAATCTGCAAGCTTGGGTTAATTAGGACAAAAGTGGAAATATGTGGGTTGTTAGTGCAGATGTGAAGCTTACCTGGAATATAACAAACCCTTCTGGGATCTAAATATGTATTTATTGTATTGACAAACCCCACTATAGTGAACAAATCAGTTTAGTGCGTCAGAATAATAAAAGGTCCAATTCAACAAAAAATGCTATTCGGTAGAGATTACTTCACGTAGCTTATTACCACATTTTGTTTCTAGTATAAAAATAAATGTACAAATGTGTGCTAAATATGGCTTGTACTGACACGGTAGAAAATACAGTTGTATCTAAGCGTATATGTTATGTTTGCTTAAGTATATGATTATTAGTATTAAAATGAGTATAAGTGTGGGTTGCTTGTTACACTGAAGTTAAATTGTAGTTTGCAGTTAAGTATAACTAGATGAAATGAGTGTAAATGTATGCAGAGTTTTAAATGCTTGTTCTCCTACCCTGGCTTTTCTGCTGTGTCCTGTTGAAATATACAGAGGTGTACAAACTTTACTTTCATCTAATGAGCTGCTGAAGTGGATGTGAATGTACAAAAATCTTGAGAAATCACTGTAAAGTATATATTGTTAAATGGAACCGTGGTATGATTGTCAGAGTGGAGAAGGAAGCATTTTTCACTCTTCGAAACTGCTTCATATATTGCTTTGCATATTGTGTTGTGAGAGATGGGCCTAAAGTAGGAGATGTTGCTGTGTTTCAAACTCTAGCATTTAGTCTGGACGAAAGTTCAGTCCATCTTAACCGAACACTTCAAGACTTGAAACACAAGGTCTTAAGTGAAAGGCTGTTGGGGATTCAGATCTTTAATCTCTGTTGTCCAATAAGTAAGACTTTGAGTAGTAATCAGATCAATTATACAGTCTGAAAACAATCTGCACATATAAATGTCTATGTAAATTGTTGTTATAATTTAGTCTCTTGCAGAAGAAAAATCATTTTTATTCTCCAGGTTTTTAGATACTCTTCATTTTTAAATGTTCTTCTTGTTGGAATATACTTCGAGACTCTTCTCTCAATTGCTCATCCAAAAGTCTAAGTCCAAACTTTCCTCCCTGCACCTTTGCATTCATTCTAGTGTTCTGTTATTTATTAGACTTCAGATTTTTGCTGGTTGATCCATGCTACTAGTGATTATTATTTTTTTTTCTTGAGCGATATAGGAGCAATTTGTATTACCTGGAATGTCAACAGAACTGATGTAGCTTAATTGTCAACTTTGAGCATTGTGGGTTGTGTGACTGAAAGCAGGATGTTGTTCTTTCAGAAAGGGTTCTGTCCCTCACCGCCTCATGCATAGTAAATTTAACCCTGTCTTCTAGAAGGTGAAACAAAATACACTTTTCCATCTGATTTCTTGTGGATAATTTGTGGGTGACATGAGCAGCATAGCTGCTATTTGTTTATTTCTAGTTTGCAGCAGCATCTTTATTTTTATCAGTAAAATCTATGTAACAGCTATCACTGTGCGCTGTAATAAATGCATCTATTTTACTTATCAGGGCTTAAGCTGGGTAATTTTTAAGTTACCACCAGGAAACTTGTAGTAAGTAGCAACTTAAATAACATATTCCTGCCTTTGAGACCTCTGAAGTGATCTGTTAGGATTCTAGTGCTTCTGTTTCCTACTGTTACAAGATTCTCCTTTGTCTCTGGTCCCTTAGTGAATTCTTCGCATAGTTGCTCTTTGGGACATAGCAAATTCCTTTGGGGAGGAGGGGAAGGTTCTTGTGTGTAACTGTTTATTTAATAATTCAGAAAATTGGTTGCATCTGCTGCTTTAGTAATATTCCTTTTTGCTGTGTTCCCAGTTTGCAGTTAAAATGACCAACCTGTTTCAGTTTTTCTGCTTAACATCTGATGCTTGCATCTACTTCTAATGGGATGCTTTTTTTTTTTTTTTCCTGATGCAGTTGATGTCCACCTCATTCCTTTTCCTTTCTTAATCTCTCCCTCCATCCCACTTGGTAGCAACTTACTTGTCAAAAGAATCTCTGTTTACTTATACTGAGGGCCAAACTCTTTAAAAATGGTGCAGACACTCAGAAACCACAACTTGAATGTATTGTTTACATCTGCAAACTTGCTAATGAACAGACTTGCTCAAAAATACTGATTTAATTTACAATTCCAGTTTCTAACACTGGTGGGATAAAGCATCTCTTGTGAACAATAACATCCTTTAAAAATACTTAATTTGAAATATATGAGTGAAAAAAACCTCCTCCTTTTGGAGGGATTCAGTTTTGTGTGTTGATTAGAGCCATTTACTGTTGAAATCATTGTAACCTACTAGGCTGAACTTGAGCCATTGGGGTCTGTCTGCCTCCATCAGATGTAAAGAAACCCTCCCTGGGGCTGTGGCACTCTTCTGAAGTGTTGCCTTACCTCTGGAGACTCGATCACGGCACCTTAGAACCACAAATGTTCTTCCTACTTGCCAAGTTTTCTGCATTTCTGCCTAGTTCACGTCTATGCCTGTGAAAACAATGTAGACTTGGGATGTTCAGTTTAGCATTCACTTTCTTCTTTTAATGTCTTTGAGTAGCTAGGAGGCTTTTGACTTCTGTTATAAATGAGCTATGATGGGCTGTTGAATTCCTGCTCTGGCTGCTGTTGCTCAGGTAGCTCAGGACAACACATTCTCTTCTGCATTTTCCTTTTTTTTTTTTTTAACAACTTAATTTCATTCTCTAGTCGGCATCTAAAGAATTCATAAGCCACCAAAATCAGCTTTCTCAATGAAGGAGATTCTTAAAAGAAACATTACTTTTGCTTTCATCATAAACTGTAAAAACAAGCAAAGGAAAAAAGGGCTGAGGTAATACAGCCCACTTGGTGTTGGTTGAAAGGAGAAGGAAGCTAAAAGGTATGAGGAAGTTTTTTGTGGAGTACGGGGCAAGGATGCTCTTGTATAAATAGAGTCTTGAGAGGGAGCGACAAAACAAGAGATAACCTGATAAGAACCTGTAACCTGATAAGAACATACTTTGTTTCATTTTCAATGGCAACTTTTTAGTTTTCATGGAGTTTTACAGTAAATTGGATTTCTGTTAGTAAGGATCAGTTGGGGAGGGGTTGCAGAAGGAAGGCTGCTTCCTAATGGTAATGAGTAGCAATTAAAACCTTACACTTTAAATTTGGTATCTAATATTTTATGTAGTAATTGCAGCTGTGCCTGTGTGAGAAATTTTGGCGAGAAGACAGTAATTTATTTGGTGAGGATGTGGAATATGGGAAATAAGTGGATAGAAACTATTTCAAAACATTTCAGCCTCCTGACAGTGTGAAAAAAACCAACGCTTAACAGTTTAAGCTTTGTAGTTTTTATTATTTTGTTGCTTCTTTTATCTGTTGTCACCTTTTCATTATTTCGTTAGCAGATCTGTATTGTTTGTTACTGCTTGCTTTTTGCTTTACAGTCTTATAAATAACAAATTTAAATGGAGACAACGGGACTGGCGTGGATAAGTTGGTCCTGTTCTGTGGTGGGCATCGGGATACAACTGATGATAAGTGCTCATATTCGCTGCTTTCAGTCAGTTTGGTGTAATCAGCCTCTTTTATATCCTACAGCTTTTCTTTGCATTTTTAAATGAAGAAAAGTTTTCTGAAAATGGATGGATGGTGTACAATCCGATGTCCGAATACAGGAGACAAGTGAGTTACTGAAGTTGTCGTTGCCTGGTGTTTTTGTGTCTGACAACTTAGATACGGGAATTACTGTTTGTACGTTTCCCTTATCAGCTCTTTTGAGGGGGGGAGAGTGGGAGAAGGTGGAAATACAACTTGGAAAAAAGTAAAGAGGAGAAATAAAACACCGGAACCTTTAAAAAAGTTAGAATGTCACAGGAGGGTAGTCTCTGCTCTGTGAAGGAAGTTATTGATGTCACTGTTAAATGAGCAAGGGATAGAGATAATGTGCCAAATACGTAACTACAGTGTCCTAAATAGAGATTTGATTTGGTCTACTTTCCCCTGAAGTGAAGGAAAAAAAAAAAAAGCAGCTTCTTCTAGAAACAGCGTTGCTCTACAGAAGTTATTTATGTCTATCAGTATTCTGCCTTGCTCTTTAGGTGAATTTGGAAAAAAATCAAGGAAAGAGGATGACATGTTTAATTTTAAAATGTCTTTTAGACAATTTATTTTTGCTTTAAATGACATGTTTGGGTTTTTTTAATTAAATAGCAAACAATAAGGACTTCCCCTTTTTTTTTTTCCTCCATAGTTTTTTGGTTCAAGGTTTAGAGGCCTAAGACCCAAAAAAGGTAAAGCACAAACCCCACTGCATATGCTTGTGGAGGGCTTATCATTCTTTCTCAGTTTCCTGGCTGCTGTTTGTGAAATGCCTTACTGAGCAAACTGCAACTAAAAGTTGTTGATTTTCAATAAGAAAGCTACCCTGAGTGTTATTTTTAACCCGAAGGTGGTATCGTGCTGCAGGGAAGAAAGGTTGAGATGAGACTTCCTCCCCCTGTCTTCTCAGAACCGTAGTCTCTTTTCAGCAGGCCAAATGGAAAGGCAGAGCTTTGAGGGAGGAGAGGAGGCAATTTTCTTTCTCCAATCCTGCAGTTAAAGTAATACATGTACCAGTTTGAATCGTGGTTTTGAAACCTCTTGTAAGAATAGAGTTGTGTGTGTAAGAGTATATGAGGCAGCTCTGCAGTTGTTTAAGGCCATGAATCCATCAGCAATGAGCTGTTTTGTGTGGTCTGACAAGCTTTTTTTTCCTGTATTGCTTTGAATCAGTGCGTAGTTAGGTTAAATTGGTAGGTTGTTGCCACCATGTGGCCGTCATGTCATGTAAAATTCAAGAACGGAGTTATTATTTGTACAGCCAAAACTACATTAAAAAACTTTGGTTACGTTTCAGGGACTGCCCAATGAACGGTGGCGAGTAACTTTTATTAATGAACATTACGGACTCTGTGACACATATCCATCGCTCTTAGTAGTGCCGTATAACGCAACGGATGATGATCTAAAGAAAGTAGCTGCCTTTAGGTCCCGAAATAGAATCCCGGTGAGTATTACGCAATGAAAGTTGCCTTATGGTGTAGCTAGTTTGAAATATGCATCCAAACAGCATTTTGCTGAACACGGCACAATACACAGGATGCTTTTTTTGGAAATGGTTACAGCAAAATAGTTTTGATTGGCCCGTGGTTTTTACTGCTTGAAACTAGTGTCTTGGCCAAGCCACATTTCCGTTTTTCCCCCACAACCATCACCCATTCCAGCTTTGGTTTTAACTTGACTTGTGTAGTAACAACTGCCAGCATTGCAGATTCCCTTGTCCTAATGCAGTATGAGTCTTAGACTGCCATCTGCACTGGTTTGTTGACTATTTTTGAGCGCACATAAAAAGCGATAGCAAATGTTATCCTCCTGTTAGCAAACTGCCTGGCATCTAAACATCGTTCCAGTGGTCGGTCCTATAATAAGGCCTCATGCATAGTCTCTTGTAGTGAATTCTTGGACTTTTTTGCCCTTTAAATTGGGCTGTGGAATTTCAGATAAACTTATTTGACTTTTTAGGTATAGTTCTGTAACTAAAAATTCTTTGAGGTAAGAGAGTTTTACAGCACTACAGAAAATAGTAATTACTATCACGATAGAATCTGTTTTCACTAATATTTCAATCTGGCGAACTCGGAAGAGGTGTTGGATTCTTAGCCAGTAGCAGAAAGCTCCCTTGAATCTCACTTAATTTCAAGCAGATGAACAGCTCAATATATTTATTAGGTATGGTATTTACTGACAGGCTAGGCCTGTAATTATACATGCATACGTATAATATATAATGTGTATAAAATATATACGTTAAATATATAGTCTGTGCATATAGGTCTTATAACCTAGCTGTATCTTCTCTGTCATCTCAGAATTCATGAGAGGCTTTCGTATGCCTGTACAGTGCGAGTCATTTCCTCAGTAATAGTCATTTTATTCTTGTCAGGAAACAACCGATCATACTCACCCGCACTACGCTGACAGGTCTCATTTCTAGCTATACAAGTGAGGGTTGTATTTCAGGAGTGAGTACTTTCTCAGGATATTTTTTTGAACTCTGATGTTCTTTCATTCTCTAACCTGCAAATTTCAGACTGGGTGAGATACTGTTTCTTAATATTCTTCAACAGTGAAGTTGTAGTTTTTGCCTGCTTCTTGGGCTGCTTATCTTTAATCTCTTGTGCTGCAGCGTGTTCCCTGGGCAGCAGCTGCCTGTCTCTTGTTTGTGGTAAGTCCCCTCTGGCTCAGAACAACCAAGGCAACAGGCACTCTGCTGCAGTGCCTCCTCTTTGTAAAGAGGACTGGGGAACAAAACGTGCTTTAAAGAGAAGGGGAAGCTGCAGCATACTGCAGAAAGCTTCAACTTTCCTTCCTTATCCAAAAAAAGGGAAAAGCTGTTCTTTTAGAATTGGAATGTCTTAGTCACTGTTTCTACAATGAGTTCATTCTTCAGAATTGTTTTAGTTTCAGCAGGCATTGCTATATTTGTTTCTGGTTTGCTTTTAGGAATAATTTGTGCGTCCTAAGTCTTGTAGGAAAATATTAAAATACACTGGATTATATAGCTAAGTATAATTTGAATAATAGTTAAGTATTTGAGAATGAACAGGATTAAAGATTATTATTATTATTATTAAATTTAATGAGACTCAAGTGGGAACAGTTGAGATGTTGGGAGAACTAGCTTTTGAAGAAATAGTGTTAATTTTCATATTATCTATTTTAAAGAATGTGACTTTAAATTTTAAGTTATGATTTTTTTGAAAAATAAAATGTATTTGTTCTGATATGTTTTCAACATGTGACTAGGTTCTATCATGGATTCATCCAGAAACTCAAGCTGTTATTATGCGCTGTAGTCAACCCCTTGTTGGAATGAGTGGCAAGCGGAATAAAGATGATGAAAGATACCTTGACATCATCAGGGAGGCTAACGGGCAAATCTCAAAACTGACCATCTATGATGCTAGGCCCAATGTCAATGCAGTTGCAAACAAGGTAAACAGATGCTTCATAGTCTTACTTGTGAAGGGAGGTGGGGAGGGGACTTAGTTTGAAGTTTTCTGTGAGGAGGTTTTTGGTGACAACAGTAATCTTAATGTAGATAAATTTACATAATTAAATATATATTTACATAAATACTGAAGCTGAAGGCCACGAGCACCTAAAGTAGGTGATAAGCAAGGTTTCAGACCATCTGTGGATTTCCAGACACGCCTTACCCTGTTATCAGTCAAGCACAGATCTTACCCTGGGAGTAAGATATAACTACACTGCGCTGTGAGGTAGATGTAGGCTAAGCTGTAGAGCATGTGCTCTGTAGGAAGGCAGGCCACATCTCTGCTCCATATCATCTGGGAAAATTCTGTCCTGAAAAGGCTATGTGCGTAAGCCAGGCCCACTGATAGGCATCCTTTGTCTGGTTCTTCCTAACCATTACGTAGATTCATAGAATCATTTTGGTTGGAAGAGACTTTTAAGATCATCAAGTCCAACCATTAACCCAGGACTGCCAGGTTACCACTAAACCATGTCACTAAGCACCACATCTATACATCTTTTAAATCCCTTCAGGGATGGTGACTCCACCACTGTCCTGGGTAGCCTGATCCAGTGCTTTACAACCCTTTAGGTGAAGAAGTTGTCCCTAATTTCCAATCTGAACCTCTCCTGGTGCAACTTGAGGCCATTTCCTCTTGTCCTATCACTTCTTACTTGGAAGAACAGACTGACCTCCACCTCACTACAGCCTCCTTGCAGGTAGTTGCAGAGAGTGATCGGGTCTTCCCTGAGCTTCCTTTTCTCCAAGCTAAACAACCCCAGGTCCCTCAGCCATGCCTCATAAGACTTGTGCTCTAGACCCTTCACTCGCTTCATTGCCTTTCTTTGGACACACTCCAGCACCTCAATGTCCTTCTTGTAGTGAGAGACCCAAACCTGAACCCTGTATTTGAGGTATGGCCTCACCAGTGCTGAGTACAGGAGGACATTCTCTTCCCTAGTCCTGCTGGCCACAATGTTTCTGATACAAGCCAGGACGCTGTTGGCCTTCTTGGCCACCTGGGCACACACTGGCTCATATTCAGCTGGCTGTTGACCAACACTCCCAGGTGCTTCTCCACTGCGCAGCTTTCCAGCTACTCAAATGCTTCAGACCTGTCCAGGCATCCAGGAAATAAAGTGATGAGTAAGTTAATTTGGGGGTTTGCACTCTAAACAGCAGTACCGGTATGGTCTTGGATACCTAGATACCTATTGCCTAGGTGCCCGGAGTTGGTGAGTGCAGTGACAGAAGTAGTGTTTCCATCTGACAAGGTGATCAATCATTTCTTTGCCAATCTGCAATCAAAGTCTAACTGGGATCAGCATCATTGAGTAGCCCTGGTTGGAAGGGACCTTGAAACATCACCTGGTGCAACCTTTCAAGAAGGAAAGATGTCCCTGTGCCTTGATTTTTCCACTCTCCCCCCTGCCTCAACTCTGACCACCAGGTGGTTCAGGCATCTTCAGCTAATGCCAGTTAGAGTGTGTCAGTGTGTTTGGCTCAGAGCACAGCAGACATGGATGTGCTCCATGTTTACATGAAAAGCCTGGTTAGGGAGAGGCAATGATAGACACAAGTACAGTGCTTTCTTCATGTGAGAATGTAGCCATCTCACTCCCTCCACGTCTAGGACAGGCCCTTACCCACTGAACTTCAAGCACAACTGAAGTGGACATGCTTCTCAGTACTTACTAGTGAAGTTGTGTGTCTACACAGCAAAGAGCGTGAGAGATAGGCGCTCAAGAGGGTTTGAGATCTTAGAGAAACAGTGAGTCTGCTTGTCTGGGAGAGGAGGAATTCCAGCTTCTGAATAGTTTTTTGGTACAAAATGAACACTAGTTTAGTGGCGTGAGTCCTCTTCAATGTTTGTGCTGAAAGGAGTATGGAATGGTAAAAGCTTGTTTGCCTCCAAGAGGTTTATCTATAACAAATGTTAAGTTGCTTCAGAATTCAAGAGGGACAGTAATGTTGATGTTTTGATCTGTGCAACTTAAACACATTCTTCTGTACCTTTACAGCCCTCTTCTCTGTAACAGAGAATATAATCTAAGCAAGAAAATAAGGCTTTTTTTTTTATAGCACACATTCTTCCAGAGGTTTGTATTTTGAGGGTCTGCCTCAATTGCTTGCATTTTACTCTACAAATTGCATGATCCTCTGCACACTGAATTTTTCTGGATGAATAAAACATGTAATCTTTCCGGAGTGTCAGCTCTTACATTAACTGAAATTTTTCCCCAGTTCTTGGACAAACTCAGACTTTTACCCCATTTGTTCAAAGGTGTATTGTGACCAAACTTCAAACACACATTGATACTGAAGTATGAAACCTGGTTTTCAGCTTTCTAAAATGGTCTGTACATTTCACCCATGTGTTTTCATTAACTCCTGGTATGTCTAACTATGAAGTAACTGCAGCAGTAAAAGCAGCCGGGTGCATTTCTAGGTCTGAGGGACAATGACACAGTGCGAGCAAGTGTTGATCAGCACTGAAAGAAGTTTTCTTGAACGGCTTTGAAGATTCATATAAGCAAAATCTTGGGCTCTGCTACTCATACATTCCTCTGTGTTCTTTGTACGTAGGTCAAGATCACGCAGTCAGTAGGAGTTGCAGCAGCCGTGATGCTAAAATTACAATCGTTCTTCTCCACGACTCCGTAATACTAAAAGGAAAGATTAAAATACAATCATGACTTCTTTAGCGCAAAGCCTGGCAGCTCTGAGAGTACCCCCACAGCTGAGGAAGGAGATAGAGCATAGAATAGATACTGTGCTACTGTACAGAGACGTAGGTGGTACTGACGGGGAAAGGCTCTACTGAACACGAGGGTGTTGTCTGATGCGTAGCTGGTGGCTGTAACGGCTTATAAAGGCAAAACTTGGTTTCACAATTCATGGCATGTTTTTGCTGTCTGAGGGAAATGCTGTGATTTTGTAGCTGTCTTTGGAAAAATCTCTTTGGTGGTATTGTGTCCTAAAATACGTGTGGTTTTCCCACTTCCTTTTGTGACCAGGCACATCCTCTGCTGTGGTGGTGATTAAATGTTTTGAGAGAGCAGCAGTAGGATAGACTTTCAACTTATGTAGCTCTTTAATTTCTCAACAATCTAAATACATGTTTTGTCTTCAGGAATAAAATTTAATGTTAGAAAAGTTCCTTTAAATTTTAACGTTATTACGAATTTACTTCTTAGAGGAAGAATTGAAGGTTTTTAACTTAATTCTTTCATGAAATATAGTTTATTCTTAGTTCTTAAATTTAATTTTACGTGGACAAACATTTTACCATCTTTATCTATTTCAATATCAGTTCAATTTTAGCAGTAAGTAATCAGGCAGTTTAAACACAGGAAAGATTCTTCTTTTTTTGGTAGCAAGTTTGCACTGGTAAACCTGAGATTTGCTCTCTTTTGAATTAGTGCCATAAAGAAACAGACAAATCCTTTTGATTTAATTTCTTTCTAATTGATACAGAAACAAATAAATGAGCAATCTTAGTCCCTGGAAGTGGTGAGCTAGTATGTTATGAGGAATTGCTGGTTTGTGTGATGTACTTTTGCATTTTAATTTAACATTAATAATCTGTCTGGCAAGTAAGTTTTTGTTTTGTTTTGTTTTTTTGTATTCAGAAGCATGAGTTTGTTTAATCCTTGGTGGGAAAAGTGAACATAAATGAAGAAAAAAATACTGACATTCTAATATCAGTTGGTCAAGACAAAGCTCTTTCCACCATGAATCTCAAAAGTAATGAGGAAGTTGCAAGTGTCTTTTTACTCTCAAAGCCACCTGAGTCCTGACTGATGCGGTGCTGGCCCATGGTCCCTTACCTGGCTGGTTCAATCCTAACATTACAAATAACCTTTTAGTGTTAATCTAAAATAATTCTTGCTTTTAGGATTACTTTCTTGAGTATTTGAAAGAGCCGGGCTAGCTGGAGCAACTTGAATGTCTTTCTGATCATGTGCTGTACTTAACACACTGTCCTTTCGGACAAAGGAAGGGCTCTAAGTATTCTCCAGCATTTGTCCCTCAAAGTTTGTATCCAAGACTGATGTTTTAAGCGAGCAACTGAAATTATCAACTGCCCAACTACAAAATAAAGTATAAGTGAAATTCAGTCCCTTCTTGCTCTGTGGAACAGCTGCTACGACAGTGTATACATCACTGAAGTTAATTTTAGATTCCTTGTTTGTAGGCAACTGGGGGAGGATATGAAGGTGAAGATGCATATCCCAATGCAGAACTTTTCTTCTTGGACATTCATAATATTCACGTCATGCGGGAATCTTTGAAGAAGTTAAAGGACATTGTTTATCCTAATGTGGAAGAATCACACTGGTTGTCAAGTCTAGAATCAACCCATTGGTTAGAACATATAAAGGTAACTTTTTGCTGTTTATTTGAAATAATATTTGTCAAAATCAGACTTGGTTTCTTTGCTAGACGTTGAGATAGTCCTGACGTGGAACGCATTGAACCACTCAGACTAGAAAAACAGCATCACTGAGCATCGGCCTTTTGCCAGCCAGTCTTGGCCTATGTTAGGAGGTATCATCACTGAGGAGCAGTAGGTGAACTCCAGTGTTTATTGTCTGCCTGCAGTCACGTGTCAGTCTTTAACAGAGGAATGCGTTGTTGGTCTCATTGTCTTTACATCTCTGAGAACTGGTTTGTTTTGGTTTCTAGTGATACGGGACTACAGGTAGCTGTCATTATGGAAGATATGTCAGTATATATGTGATTTTATTTTGTGAATTTTGGTTTTGTAAATCTTGTAAATATATCTGTAAATGTTAGAATTTTGATCTTGTGGAACAAATGAAATTCTTTAACTGTTAATTCACCAGTGTTCTTACTAGGTGACCTTTTGAACCTTTTCCCTCAAATACAGTTGTATGAAAGAATTTAGAGTATTATGTAATGAATCCTACTTAATAAAATTTTAAGTTAATATTTGGAAAATAAGCATATTAGAAGGATACAAGTTCTTTTTTCCAACAGCTGAGATATTTCCATGATTTAGTTCAAAGAAAGGAGCCAAATGAAACGCAGAATGTTTTAGAGAGTATATTCTATGGTAAATCCTCTCTGTCTTCAAAAAAGAAGCTTATGTTCTTCGGATTACCAAGGTTACTGTTTTCTGCCCCATTTTTTAAGAATTTGCAGTGAGATGAGTTAGATCTTACTAAGGGATTAGGGAACCAATCTGTTTCTCTATTTTTATACAAGAAATTTACTTGATCTCCTAGAAAATTCTTTTCCAATTAACTACACCATGCTTTTTAGATCTCTTGATGGAAACAGCATCAATTTAGATACTTGTGTAGATACAAAGAAATCAAACTATTTTTGTTAGAATGATCACACTAATCTGTCTTGTTTGGTCTCTGTTCCTCTTTGCCAGCTTGTCTTGACAGGAGCTATTCAAGTGGCCGACAAAGTGTCCTCGGGAAGGAGCTCGGTGTTGGTTCACTGCAGCGATGGCTGGGACCGGACAGCGCAGCTGACATCGCTGGCCATGTTGATGCTAGACAGCTACTACAGAACAATTGAAGGCTTTGAAGTTCTGGTGCAAAAGGAGTGGATAAGCTTCGGACACAAATTTGCATCGGTAAGAATTAGAAGGTTATTATAAGGACCGTGCAACGTTAACATTGTAAAAAACTTCAAATGTTAAACTTAGTCGTTGTGTCAAGGTTTGATAATTCTTTTGATTAGTTTGGAATTCTGATGTAAAACATCTCTGGGTAAATCTGAGCAGAGCTTTTTGTTTTGGACTAGTTTGGTTAATGTTTTTTTTGCTATTCTTTCTCTGAGAACTCATATTTTGTCCTTTGCACTCTTTAAAAACATAGACTTGCTAGGGTTATTGAGCAAAGAAAATGAAAAGGCAGAAAAATAAAGTCCTCCCAAACTTTTCAGAAGGTGATCAGATAAGGTTTGGACTGTTCTGGACTCCCTTTGGACTATTTTGAATGTCCTGAGAGGCAGATGAATGAGTCTGGCCAATGTCTAAGTGATGTTTTGAATGCTTCTTCCCAAATGTTCTAAACTTGTTGTAATAGTTCTTAAGAGCCTGCCACTGGTAATGCTGGCTCTAGTTCTGTTCAGCTGCCTTCTGGACACTTAGAAAGTTAAGCAGAAATTGTCCACTCAAATCCTTAATATCCTACCCAAGTATAATGCCAAGTCAAGGGTGCTTGTGTTAGGAAACTTTTCAGAGTTTTAGTGGAACTTCGCTTAAATCTGGCAGCTAAACATTTAACCAGGAAATGTGTATAAGCAACCTGGAGAAGCACAGGAGGTTACTAGGGAGAGTGTGCTGGGATATGTAAACGTAAAACATGAGTTGGGAGCTTTACAACAAGATTACTTGTTGATGCTGAAGCTTGTAATTCGCAGCGAGATGCTTCCACATCTTCAGTAGAGGTTATTTGTGCTATTTGTCCCTAGTGGAATATTCTAAAGATACTGCTTAATCTTGCTAAAATTGGGAAAATAAGCAATCTGGAAAAATTAAGAAATGGAAAAATATAGCTGTGTGTGTATTTCATGCCCATTTTACGCTTGCAAGAGTGTTTCAGTTATTTGGAAAAGCATGTACAGCTACTCACCATGAATCACTTCACAATTTCAGCATGCTTGTAGGCTGCAGCAGACTTTGATCTGACATTCTAAAGGTGCTTTGAGGCTTAGGAGATTTGCATTTTGAATGTTGGAAGTGATATCTGCTGTAGTCCAGTTTTTTGTGTACTTGTAGTCTTCTAGTAGTGATGCGTTCTATAAACCTTTTGAAGTATTCCGTCATGGTACAGCCACGGGAAAACGGTGGCTTGCATTTTTAGTCTCGTGTTTTATTTTGTATTTTTAAAAAATGTTACAGTCATGATGCAGATAAAAAGATTGTATAAGTAGAAGACTTGTAGCCCAGCACACATTATGGTTTAACACAAAGCTTAAAAAGAGATCTGTGTCCCCTTCACCATTATAAAAAATCTGAGTAATCTGTGATTCTCTTTTATTAAACCATTAACTTTAGTTTGAGTAATCAAGTGAGTTTGTTCTCTCTCAAAAGATAATGTTTTTCTCCTGTTAGTAAGATAGGACTTTTACACCCCTTCCAGGTGACTGGCTCAGTCTGCTGGTTCATCTCTGACCATGTAACAGCAATGAGGGTTATTTTAAATAGCTTGCTTTTGCCTAAACTATTTTATTTTCCCAACTTGCTCACTCAGGTAGTAACCTTTGGAAGTGGTTGAAGCCATGCTCCCTTAGCCATCTGCTGTTTTCTGCCAGTACCGTATCTCTTGATTTGATGGGTAGTTTAGCTTACACGGAAGGTAGTCCTTTTCTGGAGTGTTCTGCAGAAGTGGTGGACTCCCCATCCCTGGAGGGATTTAAAAACCGTGTAGATGTGGCGCTGAGGGACATGGTTTAGTGGTGGACTTGACAGCTCTGGGTTAACAGATGAACTTGATCTTGAAGGTCTTTTCCAATCTAAACAATTCTTTGATTCCATGATAAAAACGGGTAATGCAAGCAAAAGATGTTTGACATGCGTGGCCTGGTTTAGTTTGGTGGTTGATGGAAGTGTGAGTTTCAGTGGTGAGGACCAGGCTCTCCAGCGCAGTTAGCATTTCCTGAACCACAGCTCTGAAACCATTGTTGCGATGCCTTCCCTCAAGTGGGGAGCTGGAGAAAAGCAGGTGTTCCTTATGTCATCTGGGTTAGAACAAACTTCATGTTTTCATGTTTCCAGGGTGACAGTTTGGATGTTGTAATAACAAAGTAGTAGAACACTTAGTAGTTTCTCTGGGTGTTTTCTATCTAATGAAGCGCACCATAAATTTCCTTCTTGCAGAGGAATTCCTTACCCCAGCTCTTCTATGTATAGTGAATTTCCTGCACTATCCAGATGATAAAATGGTTTGCTGTGTGGAATGTCATTCTAATGTAACAAATCTGAGACATAGACATAATTCTAGATGGAAAATACTCAGGCATGCTAAAACTGCTAACCATAGTGAAATTGGAAGGACTTTCATTGTCCACCGAGCACGTGTATGACTCTGTTAACAGATACTACTGGAGAGCAAGGAGCCAATTGTTTGTCTTCCCTATAGTGCTTTTCTAGTTATTTGCCACTGTTGACTGCTTTCAGCTACAATCCCTCATCTCCGTCTATTTCCTGCCATTCAATTTGATTATTTTAAACTCTCTTGCAAATCGTTGTGCAGGGTAGTGTGCTGGCTTTATCATTTCTCATGTCCTTAAGACATTAAGCCTGTGATCCTGCAGGCAGATAGACAGCATCTTAGTTCAGCATACAAGCTATTCCTCTGTCTCCTCCAGGCAAGTATATTCAAGCAGAATTATGGAGTTAATAGAGTCTTTTCCCTGATCTCTTACCTGTTCTCAGCTATCAAATGTGAAAAGGAAGGAAACAGCTTTTACTAAACCTGCTTTTTGTCTGGGGGGGGGTAATTCCTCTGGTTGTTACTTTGGACTCCTAAGAATGAGTGGCTCACCCAAACTTTAAAAATGTGTGTTAATTTTCTGTAAAGAACATAAACTTTTCTTTAAGCTTGCTTGTGTTTGCTGTCTATGTCAGGGTGGATCTTTAGGCTCAGATGTGGAGGGGGAAGAGGAGAACCTGTGTATATAGTTCAATGATCTAGGTTCTCCAGTGGCTTAAATTGCAAAAGACAAGGTATATAACATGGCTTTTGACAAACTTACCACATAAATATAGTTCAAAATATGTCTTGAGTATTTGTTTATGTAATAGGACCAATTATCACTTCGGAATTTTTCTCAGACATCTTTGGAACAGCTTTGCAGTATTTCTGTTTGTCTGAATCTCTCCTCCCTGGTGCAGTAACTAATTCTGAAATGATAAGAACAGGTTGCTTTATTACAGAAGCATTAATGCTCTAGTGCAAAATAAGAAACCATGTCTATTGGCTATAAAATAAGACTGTTTTGGTTAACAGGAGGCTGTGTTGCTTCATTGCAGAGAATAGGCCACGGTGATAAAAACCATGCTGATGCAGACAGATCACCCATCTTTCTCCAGTTTATTGATTGTGTCTGGCAGATGTCTAAACAGGTATGTTATGTCATTCTTCAGAAGGCAACATTAAGAGATTGCTGAATTAAAAACTTAGATCTTTATTTAAAAAGAAATAAGTTCTAAGAGGGCAGCATACTCCTCAGCTCTGACACTCTAGTCAAAAAGAATGTATTTCCTTTTAAACCATACTACCCTCTCTCTACCCTGTTTCTAAAAGTGGTACACAAGCTGTCGTTATGTTGCTTAAGATGGCATTGGCTACGCATGTGTGTCCTGGATATGGGCTTCTCGGAAACCCATGGAGAGCTGTGGCCCAGCAGAAAGCTTTTGCAGGAATGGCATCCCGCTGTCTTAATAGGATGTTGTTTCATTTCACCATTTTTGTGAAGCTGTTCCTTGAACTACAAGGACAAATGTTGTTTTGCCAAGCCTGAAAATGAAGCTTGGGAGCTGTTGAGTGCTGGGATTTAAACGTATTTTCAGTAAGCGATGAAACAAAGAGGCAAACTTAGTCCATGTAGGGCCAAGGATTGGGGGCTAAGCCCTATTTTCCTGTATGGTGCTGCACTATAAAGAGTGCAATAAGGATCTCTTATTCTGTCTTGCCAGTAAAATGTAACTGTAACCATTTGGTATTTTATTCTTTTTAGAAATGCAAGGCAGTTAGACCATCGAGAAGAGTTCTTTACTCTTCTAATGTGACTAAATTGAGCAAGTTGAACACCTCGTGTCATCTGAACACTTACTCTGCTATAAAGTATATGAAAATATTACCGTAAAAATTATTTGTAGATGTAGCCAGGCTTCTAAACGCCTCCTTTAGCCACTTAACAAAGGCATGTGCATCTCTCCTTGCTTTTATGATGTAAAGAATGAATTTGTCTTTTCTGTTTTCAGTTTCCTACGGCCTTTGAATTCAACGAGCAGTTCTTGATTACAATCCTGGATCACTTGTACAGCTGCCGCTTTGGTACTTTCTTGTATAACAGTGAGTCTCTGAGAGAAAAAGAGGTTAGTCAGACCACTGATGGTTTAATTGTACTGCTGTTTGGCTCTGAATGATTACAAAAAGTTTGGTTGTGTTGTATTCAGTTATATTTGTAGAATGGCTTAGGTTGGAAGGGACCCTAGAGAGCATGTAATCCAACCTCCCTGCCACGGGCAGGGATGCCTCTCAACTAGCCTACGTTGCTCAAGGCCTCATCCAGCCTGGCCTTGAACACCTCCAGGGAGGGGGCATCCACAACCTCTCTGGGCAGTCTGTTCCACAGTCTCACCGCTCTCATACTGAAGAACTTCATCCCAAGATCTAGTCTAAACCTACTCTCCTTTAATTTAAAACCATTTCTCCTCATCCTGTTGCTGGACACCCTTGTGAAACGTCCCTCTCCAGCCTTCTTGTAGGTTCCCTTCAGATATTGGAAGGCAGTTATAAGGTCCCCCTGGAGTCTTCTCTCCTCCAGGCTGAACAATCCCAGTGCCCTCAGCCTGTCCTCATAGCAGAGATGCTCTAGCTGCTGGATCATCTCTGTGGCCCTCCTCTGGACTCGTTCCAACAGATCTGTGTCCCCCTTATGGTGGGGATACCAGAACTGGACGCAGTATATACAAATATTCCTTGTATAACAGTGGTTTTGAACTGGGTTTATTCTCATTGCAGGATTGTTGCTCAGTAAATTCCTTCGGTTTGGTAGCTTATAGGCTATGCAATCACTAAAATACTTGTCAAGCACTGGGTTTGGAATATTTCCAACACAGTAGTTTATTGTGCTTCTAAGTAAATCAGAAATGTATTAATTTTAGAATGTAACTATGATGATTTCCTGGTTTTGTGCAAATATTTACTGTTCTTATTTCAATTTCATTTTAGAAAGTGACCGAGAAAACATTATCGTTGTGGTCTTTGATAAACAGTGAAAAATCTAAATACACCAATCCTTTTTATACTAAAGAGCTAAACCGAGCGCTCTATCCAGTAGCCAGTATGCGTCACTTAGAGCTCTGGGTCAATTACTACATCAGGTGGAACCCAAGAATTCGGCAACAAGTAAGTAAATGCTCTAATAATGTACAGAATACTGTTAGAGTTTGGAAATAGAATTTTGTGTCATAGCTGACGTGTAGAATAGTACCTGTAATCTGTTCAGGTTTTTAATACTGTATTTGTAAAGAAGGAGAGAAAAAAGGTGAAGATGATTATTCGGGTTTTTTTTTTAACTCTTCTTAGAACACAGAGCTTATTTCACTGCTTAGCATTGAGCCATCCTCAAGCTCTTTCTAGCCCCTTTTCTTGGGGACAGGGCTGGGGGAGCATTTTTTAAGGGCATTTGATGCCACTAAAGGGTGAATGGCAACACTTAGAAATAGGGCTTCCTGATCCCCGCATTAGCATCACAAATACGCTCCGTTGTGTTTAGTCTTTTACAAACTAAGATGACCTATTAAATCCTTTATCTTTCAAAACTGCTGTCTGTATTGATGGCTTATGGTAATATTATTTTTTTTAATCTAACTTGATGGCCCAATATTGTTTACACTGTGTAAGTGTTGGATGAAAACTCTCATTGAAAATTATTGGAAAATTACTGGAAGCCCAGAAAAGCTTTTATCAAATGACACATAATTCAGTTCTGTGCTTTTCACGTTGGATACATGGATACTCGATGTTTGTTACAATCTGGCTAGAAATCTCAAAAATGTGGCATGTAAAGACGGTATACGGAGACTTATTTGTCCTCCTCAACAAATTGTAGAGTTTTGAGTAGGAGAAGATAGAGGAGCAATTTCTTTGACAGCCAGACTTCACAATCCAGCCCTTGGAATGAATCGTGAGTTTTCAGGCCAGTCACTTCTTTTCCCACACATGATCTCCTGTATTATTTAGAAGACTTTAGAGGCTGCAAGAAATCCAGACAATTTGCTGTATTTTCTTACAAGTACATTGCCTGTTTTAATTTGAAGTTCTAGTTTTAAAGCTTGTGTTGCTTGCTCTGAAAGATGAGGGCATTTTGCAAAAAGTGAATCGAAAGATTTATTTTAGAAAGTGAAGGATTATAGGGCATGCAAATTAGCTGTGAATCTACTTAAAGATGCGCTTCACCATTATTCAGGAAGGGTTTTGGCAGGAGTTTCTTATTAGAAATGCAAACCAATGCGATAATCTTCTATGCTGCTGCTACTGGTCCCTCATTTTCACCATTTTTATATACAAAATGCATCATTTTTTTTGTTGTTGCACGCTGAATTTACGCTTCATCTTGACTTAAGCAACTGAATAGTGCACATGTGGCCTGAATCGTTTTTTCAATGACCTTTCTTAGTGCTGCTACTTAGAAGCGTGTTCTGTGTCAGACATCAGTCTAATGAAGAGTCTGGTCTGCCCCTTGAAACATCATTAATTCTACATCTCTGATCATCTTAATAACTAGATGCAGTCATTGATCTGACTTCCACAGTCGCTTCAGCATTCATTGCTGTCCTCACCTGGGGTGCACAGTGAGTAGTGCACATAAGGGGGCTGCTTCAGATGGTTTTGAACCGCTGAGGAGTTCACCTTCGCTCCTGACACTGCTGCCAGTAGCTTTTAATTACAGGCAGTTAACTGTGAAACAGCAGCAGCTTTTTGACCGGTGCATATACAGCTGAGGTAACTTTATGCTCTCTATCTGCCATGGACATTTTGTAATGCTTCCTTTCAATTTTTTTCATTGCTCTTATCTGAAAAAGGAAGCTAAGTTTAAAATGATAACAGTCAAGAAGATGGTCTGTGAGTACTCTCCTGAAAGCTGGGGGTGCAGATCTTAGACAGGGTCAAGTTTACTTACAGAATTCACTAATAAGTTTGCATTTATTTCACTCATTTATTTATAAGAAGTTGCAAATTTACCATTAAAAACCGAAGTGAATGCCATCAGTAAGGGAAGTTATTTAATCTGAAGACATGGATTTCATCTTAATCTGATCAGCTAAAATGGCCAGTCTGACTAAACACTGTTCTGAGGGAAGGTGAGACATCTGACCTCTGGAATCTAAAACCTTTTATTAAGTCAAGAAGAGAAGAGCCTTGAACGTGTAACAGCCTGTTCACACCTGTCTTCCACACTGTATTAGATAATACGAATATAAAATCTATATGCTCCAGAAGTGCTGGCTGATTTTTTTTTCGAGGTAGGCAGAACTGTTTTGTGTAAAGACTTTCTTTGGATGAGAACAACTGGAAGACAGAGGGCTCTCGCATTATAGAAATAAATGTTTCTGTTTTAGCTACAACTTGTTATGTATGTTGGAAACTACAAATGCTGAGTAACAGCAGAACACAAATACTACAGCAGCCTAACTGTCTAGAAGTAGTTGGACCGAAGTGATAAGACTAACACAGATCTCTTTCTAGCAGCCACATCCAGTGGAGCAGCGTTACATGGAGCTCCTTGCGTTACGTGATGATTATATACGGAGACTTGAAGAACTACAGATCACAAATAATTCTAAGATACCCAATTCATCAGCCTCATCAGCATCTCCCTCACAAATGATGTCCCAACTACAAACACATTTTTGAAGAAAATGTCGGCTTCGTTCTATACTGTAACAGCAAGTGGTGCTTAACATAGATCTATAGCATGAAGAGGAATATTTTAATGCCTTACATTAGACTGTCCTAACACAACTTATTTTAGACTGTCTTCATTTGAGGAGGACTTCAAAACAAAACCAGCTCTTCAATTATGTGCCTTTCAGAACCTGTGGACTGCGAAACATTAATCAACTTCTAGTTATGGAGGGCTTTAAGAGTTATTTTGGAAAGGCTGGTACAATTGAAATTATGTTGCTTTGTTGTTTTCATAAGAATGCTCTAATTTATTACATTTAAGGTCATGTTCCTGTAAGGAAATTCATGATCAGTCTTACATGTCATGAATAAACACATTAACGGCAATAGGAATATTCACATTGTGCAAAATCAGGTATGCATGTATTCCCGTCAGGAATACGTTTGTGAAGTTCATGAGATAAAAATAAATTCTACTGTAAGATTTCAGAAAGAAGTGTTGAAATTTTCCAGTTACCTGAGAATTCCAAATTTTCCTTATTCAAAAGGAATGTGTAAGGGATTTCACTGACATGCTCCTAACTAAAAAGTTCAGATAGCTCAGTAGATACCAAAATAAAACAAACAAACAAAAATCTACTTTTTATTTTAAATGGATTTTTATTGTTTTTAAACAAATGCCAGTTGTACTGGATTGTGAGGAGTCCTGTTTTGGCTAACTGTTTAGAGCTGAAGTACATTGCAAATTACCGCTGTTGGCAATATTGGTTCTTTGGACTGATACAGAATAAAACAGTTCTAGAGAAGGTTTATATAATTAAAAACAGACCCAGAGAGACATTTTTTAAATATCCAGCAATAGCCACAGTGTTAAAGCTTGCGCTTGTCTGCTAAAAGTAAATGTGCCTGTTTTAAAGGAGCTTTTATACCAAAGTAGGCAAAAATTTTCAGTTATGCTGTTGAAAACTTGTACATTTATAGCTAATGGTTTAATTTAACTCTTGTTCAATGGATTTATTCTTGAGTATTTAAGGGACTTCAGTATATAAGATTTGCATATAATGTGTGCACTTATTGAACTTTCCAGTGAATTCTAATTTCAAGCCTTCATTTCAGAGGCGTCTTGTAAACCTCTGTTCCTTCTGGGTATTTTTGAAATAGTTGCAAGCATTTCTTATGACAGCACAAAGTTTGCTACTTGATATTTAATGAAAATTTTCCATATTCTCAGAAGTTTGATTCAGGCAATCCAGGAAATATTGCAATTCAGATTCTGTAGAGGACTCTAGTATTGTTATTTTAAAGGAGATATTTTGATGCTTGAGGCTTCTGTCATTGTAAATTATTGTACATGTGGTGAGTTTGGATCTGCAAGATATAATAGGATTATATATAAATTAAGTTTTGTGTAAGTATATATAATATAGTTTATTAGAAATTCTGCAAGTTTATAAAATGTAAATATTTTGCATATGAAAACTAAATTTAAAGCTATAGTTCCATAAAATAAATAAGTCAAAGTTTAGAGGACAGCTGAATATTTTTAGAACAGTATTTTTTTTCAAAGGAATAAAAGTCTACCGCCTCTTGATTTAATTCAGTATATATACACTGAATTGCACTGTTTTTTCAGGGAAGCTCAGAGCATACGCCATGTGTGTTCTAAACGCACATGATTTATCTGACTTTTGTCCTCTAAATTTCATTCTCCCCTCGATATTCTTCAGTCTGTTTCCAAAATAACATTGTCCCAAAATCTTGACGTTAAGGTAAATAAGATGCATTACATCAGATAAATGAAGAAGGATACTCAGTTGTTCATTATCTACTTTACATTTTGAGAGCTATGCATACTCTGGTGTATTTGCCTTCTAATTACTTGTGGTTTATTAAAAAAAGCTATTTTTATTAGAATATTTAAGTTTCTGTACTTGAGTTGGACGTATTGGTAACATCTCTGAGCAGTGTGGAGAAGTTCAGAAAATCTCTAAACACTAGGCGATAACCTGTTGCATTTGGGGAAGTGTAATATAATGGAAAGGATCTTTTTGCACTTACATCATTACATATATACCATTCTTCATATTACTCATTCAGTCAAATATCAGTTTTTGAAGCTCTCTAACATAGCTCTGTGCAGGCTTCGATTTTTTTCACGTCAACAGATAAGATACTTGCTTTAATCCTCTTTTTACGTGGCAATACTAGGCAAACGTAGGGGTCTTTTTAATCCAGTACTTTCTGGAAAGTAACTGCGTTAAGTTGTGAATGGAGGCATAGCAACTCATCAGTGTTAATGAGAAACATTTTCTGCTTGCCTCTTCGGTGTCAGGGCCCTGTGGTGGCTGTCACGGCCGAGAACCAACCTGGGGATGCTTTTGAGGGGGTGAATGAGGGAGCTGCGGGCGCTGAGTGCCTTTTCTGGAAGGGCTGAAACAGCAGGGCTGGGATGCGGACAGCAGCGGCTGTAAACGCCCCATCGCCGCTATGAAACAGCCCTCTGACAACGCTATTTTAGCTTTTTCCTTTCTGGATTCATACTTCATGGACCTGAGAAGATAACCTAGTTTTTGTGCTCGGCTTCCGTTACTCCTTTAGCAAGCTTTTGTCGAATGCCTTCTGTATTTGCTCATGCCTTACCCACCCCAGCGTCACCCTCACGGGTGTGCCCTAGAAGTGATTGGCGTACTACCTCCTTTGTATTTTTAAACTCTGCCTTGAGTTCGGTTGGGTTTTTTTTTTGTCTCACAGTGTCATGCTTGAGAAAACAGGTTGTTGTAACTGACCAGGAACCTCCTCCTGCGCTTCTTGCTGCTCCTTCACCAGCAGCGTTGGACACCGCGGGCTGCGCTGGAGCTGGGGGTGTTCGCGGGGGGTGGGGCTTAACCTCCGTCTGCCGTGTGCGTGTGTGATGGGGAAAATAAAGATGTCCGTTCTACACCTTCTGCGCTGACAGGCGTTTCACTGGCCCCGGGGCAGCGTCCGCGCCTTCCGGGGGCTCCCGCAGGCCCTGCGGCCCCTCAGCCCC
>VZZY01010197.1:202960-278948 GCA_013400335.1 Eurystomus gularis | reverse complement strand
CCAGCGCGGTCCCCCGGCCCCGGGGCGGCCTCCCCGCCGCTGAAATCTGGGGCTTCGTGTTTGTGTAACGGCAGATTTTCCTGGGCGCGGGAACGGGCTCTTGTCAAAGTTTCCTGCTTGCGGTTGTGTGCTTTTCGTCACGGCTTTGGCGGAGGCTGGCGCTGCCGGCGGGATTCCGGCCCGGGGGGTTTTTGGGCAGCGCACAACTTCTCATTCTCGCCAACTCCTGTGAGGCCTTTCTCAGAGTTTAGCTGAGCTGCCGGCTCCCCGGTTCCGCGGAGGATGCCTGCGGTGGTTGGTGCCGCGGTGGCAGGTGCTGGGCTGGCGGCAGGGGAGCCGGGCCAGCTCTTACCCATCCTCTGCAGCCATCGCCGGCAGAGCCACGCCGGCCTCCGGGAGTTTCCAGCTGGAGGCAGGCTTTAGGGTTGAATTTGAAAATCCTTAAATAGGGAGTAGAAACTAGTTTCACCCAGGTGAAAAATAAAGAAAAAAGACTGTGTTTAAAAATAAGTACCAAGTTCCAGTCTTCATATTCTCTCTCTTTTCCGTTAGGAGGTTTTTTATATCATTCTAGTGAAGGTGGAAATCAAATGTCCGTTTTCTATCACTGGAACATAGATCTTTGTATTCCTCGTTAGTGCATTTTCTTAGTGTCATTTTCATCTTGCGTTCTTTTCCTGATCTTGTTCTACCCTGGTAAATTATAATGTCCGTTTGTCGTATAATTTACTTATTTGCCAGTATAGTTGCTCCAGACTGTGCTAATGCGTGACCTCAGATGAGGCAGGACGACAGGAGGTGTACTGGTATGTGTCCCACTGAGCTGATGGTGGTAAGTCACATCAGTGTGGTCAGCATCCTGGGGTACACAGATGCATCCTGAGACACTGATCGTAGGAGATGAGCCTGCATTCACAGTCCTTTTTCTGCTGCTGTTAACTCTGTTGATGTACTGATTCCCAGTGAAGATAAGCCATAGAAAAATAACTACTTTTCTTAATTAACAAGTGAATGTTTATTTGGAAATAAACTTAGGCAAAGCCTAAAGAGATGTACTAGAAATTAAGAGATGTGAGAGAAGGAGAAATAAATGAGCTCAGGAAAGGATTACTGTAGGGTTTAGCTCATGCGCTGTTTTGCAGAACTTAAGTGAAAAGTTTCTTTAAGTGAATCTGGACTTGAGTTCAGCACTAACCTGAGATTTGTCTTCGTTGTTCAAGCAGGAATATCATCGGTGAGTTTTAGTTGCAAAACAGCATTTTGTGATCTGGTACTGTGTAGAATTTTGCTGATGGGAAGAAGGCTACTAAAATTTATCGGAGAAGTCCTGAAAGAGCTTTTATTTCAGGTGTAAGCTGTTATGTGCATCTTCACCTCACATTTACCTATCCTGGAAGAGTTTGTGTAAGAAAAGACCTCTAATTATTAGTAGTTGTTCATCTTATACCATTATCCTGCCCTCTTAATGTCCAAGTTGTGGTGTACCAGTTGGGTGTCAGGTATTTGTATGTGGTTATTTGCTTCAATGTTACGGGATGCTCAGAGAATCGCATGAATGAACTCTAAAAAGGAATTAAAATTTTCTTTCTGTATTTGACTTCCAAAGAAACGTTAAATCTGTAGAAAAGCCCAACTAAACTGATGAAATGGCAGTTATCTATGGCATCAGCTGAGGCTGCCACGGCACTCGGGGAACAGTTCCCTCTGGCATTCGTAGTTTGTCATGAGACATTGGCATGTTTTGAAGCAGATCCAGCGCACTTCCAAGTGGCTGGCCACAAATAAGTGCTTCTCACTCTCAATATGATGTTATTTGTAAGTAGCACTAGTTCAGGTAACTGTTTTCAAAACGCCTCATCTGTGATTTAGCGTGATTCTGCTGTTCAGGTGCTTTGTCTTTAGGGTTCTTACAAACACCCTACACTGCAGAATTCCTTGCCGTGCCAGGGGAAGGCCTGTCCTGAGGATTATTCCGAGATTATTTTATGAATAGGAAAAAAACATGGCTAACTGGAGGTTACCCTTTAGAAAACATGTATTTTCTACTTGTATACTGGTATAGAATACAACAGTAGTATAGTTAAAACTTTTTAATACTAGCATGGAGTAATTTAATTTTGAGGATTTACTGAATAATCAGAAAATAGCAATAAGGAAAATGTAAGGAGTTTACTATTGCTTGACCAAATTCATTCCTTGGATAACTTTAAGAAAAAAATGTATGAATGATGAAAAAAATTACACGGGACGAGGAAGTGTTCATTTTTATAAGTTCCTAGGACCTTAACCTTGCTTTTAAGCTACTGACAGCTCTACATCTCTGATGAGATCTAGGAAAATCCTTTTGCCTAATTTGATCAGTGAAATAGTTGCGCTCTGCCCATAAAGCAAACTAATTTTTATGATATTAGTGATCATTCATGGTCTTTTTTTCTGCACGTGCTCAGTTGCTATGCTGTTCTCAAATATACTTCTTGAGTTGCTGCTAACTAATTTGAAATATTTCGGTTTTGTAGCCCGACTGGATCCCATGTGGAATGGTGTAAACAGCTGATAGCTGCAACCATTTCTAGTCAGATTTCAGGATCTGTCCCATCGGAAGGTGTGTCCAAAGACTACAGGGTAAGTGACTTGAGCAATGCATCGATTTGTTTAAGATAAAACAGGAGAGGCCTTGCTACCTGGATCGTCAGGTGGTGAGTACTTAAGTGATTGCTGTAGGTTTCAGAACTAGAAACATCTCATTATGTGTAGGAGTCTTTTGAATCTGCGTTGCCTTTCTTTCGTAGTTAGAATAGTGCTGTTGAAGTCTACAGAACAAAAATTCAGGGAAAGGTAAAAGGAAAATTAGAAGTTAGTGTTTTGAATGAAGTGCCAGAAGTGAGCTGTCTTTTCTTTTGATTACTACATTAAAAAATTTGGTAAAGTAGATTAATAGTTATAGGTTGAAACTGTTTCTAGTGTGTGTCATTCAGAGAGTGTAGAATTAAGCTTCCAGTTTTCACAGAAAATAAGTACATATGTCTTTGTTACCGTGCAGAGAACATAAATGACTGTCATTTCTCATGGGGTTGCACCAGAGACAGAGAATTTAACATCAAAGAAACAAACAAAAGTATCACTTTTTTCATTCCCTCCCAGCAACATTATTGTCCCTGAGGTCATGATTGCACAGTGTGGTTCACCCGGGAGGTTCCATTATGCTTTTTCTCCCCTGCTCTTTCAGCTCATTTGCTGTTTCCTAAGTGCAGCCAGCCAACTGAGCTATCTGGAGTGGAGCCTATGCGGTTTTCCTTCTCTTCCAGATTGACAAAAGTCAGCAGTGTTTCAAGCTCCTTGAAGAAACCCCGGCTGTTGCTATCTAGATCCTTTTTTTCTTCCTACTTTTGAAACAGTTCCCTGGTCTTCATACAAAATGGCCAAATTAAGATTTTATCCCTTTGTTTGTTTTTAACTATATTATAAATTATTTTCTAATATGCTCTGCGGTTAAAAAGTTTGTTGTCCAGAAACAGCTTGTTTTGCATTCTGTGACAGCAGGTCAGAGTCAGCCCAAGCCTGAAGATGAATCCACAAAATTTGTTTGACCATGGTCTGCTTAAAAATTCACCTCACAGAGTTCCACACTATTGGCACCGTCAGCAGCTTATACTCATGAAGAAGTGTAGCTCTTCCATACTATGGCAGCTGAATTGCAAATGCTTACTTCAGGTCAAGGCTAACATCTCTGATAAAACATTGCGGGAAGCCTTGCGTTACAGCTGTCCGTGTTGTATTTGCCCTGTAGATCAAGGACTTTTAGTAAAATCCAAGTGTGTAAGCTTGGTGCTGAGTTTATCTCTCGGTTAGAACATATTGCTCTGGAATGAAAAGCACTTTTTAATTTGAAATAACCTCCTTCTTTATACCAAACTCAGCTTGGACATTATTTAACAGGAATAAGTCTTTTAAGGCCTGATCAAAATTCTACTTCATTCACTGTTTCTTAGAAAGGAAAGAAAAAAAAAATAAGCCTGATGGTGTTCAGAATTTTTGTGTATAAATTGTATTTGGCATAGTTGCATTGCTGCTTTTTTAGCCTGGAATATCTTCAGTTACATTCAGGACAAGTATCCTGTGAAGTGGTTTCTGTGCTTTAGGAGGGAGTTTCTCTGCAGAAGTTCAGTGGTATGATCAGTTGCTGGGGCAGTACCACTAACAGGCCAGGTTTATCCGTTGGTACTATGGAATTCACATGTAAAAAGATAAAAGCCCATTGATAACTCAGTTTCCTTTGAGACATCTTTCCCTTTTGATGCGTGCTGGCCAGTTTTCTGGGTCTTCCTTACCTTTGGTTACCTCCAATTGCAGCATTTAGAGAGTATCTTAAAACAACTCAGAAACTTCAGGTAGGGCCATATGTGGATGTTTTTTGCTCCTGGAACTGGTCAGACAGTTCTGTTGCTTTCTGATGGATCTACCAGGATTTCACTGCTTTATTCTTTCTTTCACCCTCTTCTTAATATTTCAATCAATATATTTGCAAAAACAGGTAAATATATAAATTCTTGTATCTCATGGTGTTACTCATGTTACTCTGTGTAACTTCCCTTACCAGAATGTAATTTAGGGGAGAGGGGAATCAAATGGAAGCAAAGGGGCTGCAAATGAAATCGTCGGAACTGGAGAGCACTGAGTGAGCTCTTGCTATATAAACCCTACAGCAACATGATCTCACCCTGAGTTTGAACACTTCTTGGGCATACTCTCTGCCTGGAGAGTATTCTCGAATGAGGGGTTCATGTAAATGGAAATTCCTTATGTTATAGTAGCCGAGTATAGACACTTCAGAAATCAGCTGAGCAGAGTTGTTGCCATCCTTGCTTCACCATTTGGATCTCAAAGGTGTGGTGGTAATGCTTCATGGCTGTTACTGCAGGCTTGTTGTCTTGCACCTAGAAGAGTTACCAGGCTCTTTCTTCTCTTTCCACAAAGGCATATTCTAAGCCCATAAAAGAATGATTAGGAATGAACGTTTCAGAAGAGTTTGGCATTTGTTATATCACTAAAATGAAGTGGCTAGATGGTTCTTAGACCAAAACCGTTCTGCAAATGAGAGCTACTAGATCTGCGTTGTTTTGTTTTGTTCTTTCAAAATCTGGCTATAATTAAAATGTTCACGAATAGAGATCTTCTGAAAATCGGATGAAGTGAGATATAATATCTTTAACAAATCAAATCTGTGTGTTTTGTTGGATAACATTTTATATTTTAACTGACAGGTGTACAGGAGGCCTGTTATACGGGTAAGATTACTTTTGGCTAGCAGCAAAACAGCCTCCTACCTGTTTGTCTTTTGTGCTGTGTGAGATCTTGGTGTGTCAAGTGTTCTTCTTTACTCCATTAATGGCTTTTATGAACCAGTCAGACCATTTTGCTATGCAGTGCAACAGCTTCTTTGCCATAGAAATGCTTTATATACATTACAATGTTTTTGCGAGCAATAAAAGTCAGTGTGTAAGAGAGCAATATTTTTAAATTATGTTATGAATGTGCAATACTAACTTCAGTTTTATTACATTAATTTTGACAAAATGGATGCTTGAAACTGAGGCTTACATGCTTTGGACTACAGAGTACTGTATTAGCTGCTCTAACGTGTTAGCTATGCTAAAGAATATTAGTGGTAAAACTGTTACATCTTTGTCTATCCTGTTTAAATGAGATCCCAGTTCATGCTCGCCTTGTACGTGTTTTAACTTAATTGTTACCACCCTGTGGCAGGACTGTAAGTTAGGCTTGAAGTTAGACACTAGTGCAATGACCTACATCTTTTTAATGATCATTTTGAGACTAGGTCTTGCCTATTGTTCATTGGAGATATAAAAAGGGCATGCCTTGTTTTCTTGTGCCTCTCTTAGTAACATTTATGGAGTGAGAAATGATCTGGATAGTGTTCTGACATTGTTCATGAAATGTGTCTCCTACTTCTATTCAAACAAAGGCCTCTTGTTCGGCCTCAAACCCAGAGATGAAGTCTGAATGATTTCTTTTTCTCATCTGTTGTTTACATATTTGGAAAAGATGTGTTTAGTCCAATCATACAAATCCACAAGTTGATCTTTTTTTTTTTTTTTTAATAGCTCTTGGAATAAATGGTCTGGGTTGAGTAACAAAAATTGATTGCTTTCATTCAGTGTTTTGTAGTTCTTTGTGAAGGTTTTGATCTTTGCGTGACCTGCTGTGCTTCTCTCTCTCTCATTTATTTAAAATTGTTCGGTGTATTTGCTGGTTGTCCTGGTTTTCTTTCAGAGATCACAGTGTCTACTTTGCTTTAATTTCAGAAACAACATTTCAATGGTCTGAAATTTAAGTAATTTCTATTTAACCCAATTCCACCAATACATAAATGTTAGGAGTCCTTTATAATTTGAAAGTTTCTTTTGATTTCTTATAACTTTTTAAACTCTTGTACAAGAATTCAAATTATCTGAAGATATCTGAAGTCCTTCTATGGTTTTCTTTTTCGAGGATTCTGTAGAAATACTGTAAAAAGAAAAATTGACTTTAGGAAACATTTGTAAATTTAGACTGAGACTGATTTTACAGTCTTACTAAGTGAGAAGTATTTTCCATGTGAACTGGGAATAATAGGCTGTCATGGACACAACTTCTCTCCAGTTAATAAAGAAGGATGACAGAAGAACAGTTTTGGCTGAATGTATTAAAACGATTACTTCATATGACCCTATGACATTTGTGCTTCTCTCTGAAGTGCATAAGGACCTTATATTTAATAAAGATATTTGATGAATATACAGGATTTGCTGCCAATAT
Organism: Eurystomus gularis; assembly: GCA_013400335.1. NCBI lineage: Eukaryota > Metazoa > Chordata > Aves > Coraciiformes > Coraciidae > Eurystomus > Eurystomus gularis. The sequence continues at coordinate 272,132 of VZZY01010197.1, read as the reverse complement.
GATGCAAAAATAAATTAACATAAACACGTGAATTGTTTGCGTATTTTGCTATGAGGAGTAATTTTAGGTTCTCTAAAGTCATGGAGTAGGTTTCCAGCAACAACACCGAAGTTGCTGGAAAAATATGTGAAGCCATGTGAAAACTGAAAGTTCAATTAAAACATTTGACACAGTAAAGCATTTTTAAATTGTCTAGATACTTCTATTTAATGTCGACCTGTTTTTTTCCTTGCAAGACTGCATGAATTTTCCCCTAACGCTACCATAGCAAGCTGTACTCAATTTCTCCTGTTGATAAGCATGTGGCATACTTTGGATTCATTTTCTTCACTCTACGGTTGTTTGTCTTAAAAAGACAGTACATACTTTTATGTTCTTATCTACCAGCGCTGACGCTTTTTTGAGAAAGGGAGTAAATTTTTCATTTTGTGCTGTGCCAAGTAACATTAAAAGGATAGTGCTAATAGCTTGGATTCCTTTCTGTGGAAAGTAGTTTGTGCCAGGAGTGGAAGAGTTTGAATAGCTAAAGTGGAGTTCAAGTATATGCTGTCTTTTTAAGGAAAGAAAAAAAAAAAGGAAACAAAAAAAAGAGAAGATTCTGTCCTTTCACCTGTTGTCTGCATGTTTTTTCCTGTTACTTCTCTCTTGCCCTACTGCTGCCTCATGCAATGCAGGAGATTCAGGATGGACACAATGGCTATCATTCTGAAGCAGAACCTGATCAGGTGGCAAGTTTTACTCATCTTTCATTCCTTACCTGTGTAGCAAGGTACTATATATTAGTACTTGGGCAGTACGTACAACCTTATTTCTCATGCAAGGGAAGCCATTTAGTGTGTTACCTGGGTAGAGTTTTCCTGTAGCGTTACGTAGTCCAAAATGTGATACTGCACGTAAGCCCCTGCCTGACGGAGCACATCCATCCTTCAAAGTTTGTAAGTGTTGGCTAATCCTCTACGCATCATCTTTTGTGAAACCTTAGTATCTCATCATGTTGGCCTGAGAGAGATCACTTTCTCACATGGTTCTTAAAAGTCCCACAAACACTTTTATTCTCAGATAAAATCGTTAGTGCATTGTAAATCTTAGCCGCCAGCGAAGGACCTCAAGGATCAATCTTGTACAGTTCGGGAATGAAGCCATTTACCTAAATTAAAATTTATGGAACTAGCCCTTATTTGAAAATTTCTTATTGTTCTTCTATATTTCATTATTACTTCATTTTTAATCTGACCTACTGGATCCAAAATTCCTATAATGGACCTCTTCTGTAACCTGTGGTACTTTCAGTAGGGTATTGATTGAAATAGAGCATCGTGGGGTGCTTCTGACTTCTTGCAGTCAAAAAGACAAAGTTAAAATGTTAAATAAATAAAGCTTCTTCCATGTAATTATCAGACAAAAATACTAAAATAATAAATAACATTAAGAATAGAAGAAAAATAATATGAGCTTTAAAATGTTCTCAAGTAGGTAAAATACCCCAAATAATACCTGCATTTAGCAAAAAAATAACAAATTATTAATTACAAATTTGGGCTGATCTTACTGTTCATATTTTTGTGTGCTATATGTAGCTAGTATGTGAAACTAATTGTTGCATAAATGCTTTATTACTAATACGTTGCTAACACGTATGTCTGCATAGTATTTATAATACCAAGGTTTGTGTTTGTTGTTTTTTTATTATGGTGCTGTTTAATACAGTTGTGCCTTGTAAAAAAAGAGACACTTCTTGTGTTCAGTAATCTGGTAGTAAAAGCACTTTGCATCAGAATGTATCAATGTAGTACAGATGGAAAGTAAGATTTACTCATGCTTTTGGATTTCTGCCAGGCACTGCGGGATGGAAACAAACTAGCACAGATGGAAGAGGCTCCACTTTTTCCTGGAGAATCAATCAAAGTGATTGGTAAGCATATACTATTGAGTACTACACTGAATACTATTAAATCACTAGTTTATTGATTTAAAAAGCAATTATTTCCTTTTGACTTTTGTTATTTTAATTTGATACGACTAGCTTAGCTGATTTGATGTGAATTTCTTTTCTTTGTCTTTTAAATCCAAAGGTAGGAAGGAGAAATCAGTTCCAGAGGATGACTCGCTCTGTGTAGATGAATCATTTCTTTCGAGAGTTAGTTTCATATAGGTGTATGGGTTGTACTTCTGCTTGGGGCTGCCAAAGATACTTCGTAGATTCAAAAGTTTCAAAATTGTGATAGCAAAGAAGATGAAGTTATGGAAAATGTAGTTTCCAATTGTTATTTCACTTTATCCTGTGAGGGCAAGCTCTGCATTAGCAGTACAGCACTTGGCTAGAAAAGAATACTAGCTCTTTCGAGCAAAAGTGAAAGTGCAGATGTAGGCATATAACTGAATTACTTGGAGGTCAGCTGCTTAGATATCAGTAGCTGCCCGTTTGGATGCTCTCCCTGAGGTGCTTTACACCTGCTCAGGGCGCAGAGCCGCCTGCAGCTAAGAATTCCTGCAGGTGCTGTGTTACCTGCCCGCCCTTACTGCAGCCCATGGTAGCTGAGCCCGGCCCCAGTTGCTCAGTAGCTGCTGAGCAGCAGTGGGACTCTGAAATCTGAGTGTTTTCGTTGTTGAGATGAAGACAGCTCTTTCGGTCCTGACAGCATCTGAAGAGTAGGCTTTCCTATAGAGATGAAGCCTGAAAATCTTACAGAATTGCACGAATCTTGCTATCTTTAAATTAGAAATAGATTTTTGTAGAACAAATGTCTCTAATAGTAAAACAAAGCTTTAATTGGTCTGTTTTCCAGCTAAAGATGTTATGTATATCTGTCCATTTATGGGAGCAGTCAGTGGTACACTAACAGTGACGGACTTCAGAATGTATATCAAAAGTGTTGAAAGGGTAAGACTTCGCCATCTATCTGCATCTTGTTTCAGGTGGGAATGTTGCTAAAGTAGATGTCAGGAAGTGACCAGTTTGGTGTAAGCGAAGCGTGATGTTCCACAGCAGTCTATTAAACAGGAATTAGAGTTGACTCTAATGAAACGTATGTGAATAATATTATTTTGTGTTCTTCTGAATGTAACAGAATTCATTTGTTTTATATTAAAATATTTCAGGATCCGCCTTTTGTTATTGATGTTCCCCTTGGTGTCATAAGTAGAGTTGAAAAAATTGGAGTACAGAGCCACGGAGACAACTCGTGTGGTATAGAAATAGTTTGCAAGGTATGGCATGGCCATGATTTATTCATGTTAAAGTACTTTAATTTCATTTTTCTGGAGAGAAAAATCTGCATGCACGTGTGCTGGTTTTCTGTCTGATCAGTTCCCTGTATTTGAACCCTGCTTCATTAAATAATATATTTCAATTCCTCTTATGGTACTTGCATTCTTAAACACTTCTGCCTTTTGTCTCAAGAGTGAATCCAAAGGAAAAGTGGCTCTTTTTATATCTAGCAGCTCTAATGATGATGCTAGTCATCTGATGCAAACACTTGCAGAGCTCTGCTCTAATGTAGGTTAGATGATGTCAGTGACTTAGTGCTGCATGTATGCCTTCCTTCAAGCAAATTTCTTATAACTGCTTTTTTAAAATTTAATTGCTCATAGGGTAACTTCTTTTTGACAGGATATGAGAAATTTACGGCTGGCCTATAAGCAGGAAGAGCAGAACAGATTGGAGATTTTTGAAAACCTTGTAACACGAGCATTTCCTGTTTCCAATGGGCTGGTAGGTCTTAAGTGTAGAGAAGGCTGTCCCTGGCTCTCCTCTTTCTGGAAAGTGTAGGTGGGGACGTGCAAGGGCTGTACAACAAACATTGCAGTGCTGATTCAAAGCAGCCAGGCTACTCTGACCCCATTTCCTTTTTGCATTAGTTTATAAAACATGATGCTGCTTCCTGCTGTGGGTCAAGTTAATTTGTACATAACCATTGGAATCTAGATTTGCCTTAATGTTGCTGTTTAAAAATATGGAAGTATTGACTCTTGTTTTCTGCAGTAGATACTGCAGTCTAGAAGTTCTGTCTAAAACAACAAATAGGTGCAATTAGTCTTGCTATTAGTTATGTGTAGAATGCTATTTTGTTTGCTTGTGTGGGTAAGGAGCTGGTGGGAGGTAGGAGACCCGATTTCCTTATCCTGGTTTTGCCATTGATGTGATCACAGGCAATAACTTCAACTCTGTTTCCTAACTTGATTTTATTAACTACATAGCATGTACCTGAGAAAGGGGAAACTCATTCTCTTTCCAGTGCAGTGTTGTCCAGTCTTGATTGAAGGTTTTATGTCTACTCTTAAAGAGTTTTAGAGGTGTTACATTTGAAACATGAGACAGTTTGTTATCTTGGAGCTTATTGTGCATACGGTCCATCAGACAGTAATTTATGTCTTTGCTTCGTTGTCTTTAGCCTCTTTTTGCATTCAGCTATAAAGAAAAGTTTGCTGTTAATGGCTGGAAAGTGTATGATCCAATAGCAGAATATAAGAGGCAGGTAAGCTATAGAAGTATTTAGTGTATCATTTTTTTCTCCATCTCACTCAGAGCCAAGAAAAAATATGAAAACTTAAAATTTTCAGCCCTGGCCACAAACAAAGACTGTCATGTTTAGATAATAAAATGCCAAGTGGCCTGACTTGGAGAGTGTAAGGTACCTGCTAAAGCTGATGGAGATAACAGGCATTGAGTACTTGAATGAATCGCTCTGTCTTAACGTGCAGTCTTAAATGCATGTTTTCCAAGTGTTGTTTCAAAAAAATACAGGCTTTATAAAAATTTAGTTGTGAATAAGCAGCATTAAGCAGAAGAGTAATGGTAGTTTTTAATTGTAAATCTATAGTTTCCTAATTGCAAAAGTATTTTTATTTCACTATATTATAACTTTTAACCTGAGTGTGCAGCCTATTCAAATGATCATTTTCTGTATCAGTTTTAAAGGTAATGGATAGGAAAGACTTTCTGTGCTTTGGTTTATGGTCCAATAGGAAGACCTAAAGTTTATAGCTTATTTAAAAGAAAAATGTGGACACGTTTTTTAAAAAAAGCGTAACATATAAAAATTTTCATCACCCCAAACTCAGATATGTAAAGGTCTAACCTGAAAAATACAAAAATGTTTTTCCTTCATACAGGGCTTGCCCAATGAGAGTTGGAAAATATCCAAAATTAACAGCACCTATGAGCTTTGTGATACGTATCCTGCTGTTCTCGTTGTGCCAACCAGTGTCAAGGATGACGACCTCTCAAAAGTGGCAGCATTTAGAGCAAAAGGCAGAGTTCCAGTAAGTGAATCTTTTACAAGGATATGTAAGTGTTCTACAAATTTGTAGCTCATAAGAAATTTTCAGAGTTCTTTTAGACTGTTTTTTAAAAATAACAACAGAGTGGGCCAGCTTCCTTCCTGAATGCCGGGGGGACAAAGAGAGCAGAATTAGGCTTGATGGGTTTAGAACTGAAGAGAGTAACTCAAATGTGAGTCTAATTGATTGGTTACTGCACATGTAATACATTTTTGTTTGGAGTTAACACTTCGAAGCCACAATAGTATCTGATGCTAGTTCACATATTAGCTTGTGTTCTAATTTGGTGTGGAATGTGTTACAGCCATAGTTGTTTTCTTGAGAACAGACAAGTTTTGCAGGTAGCATGAGAACTCCTTTAAATGTGCTAGAGGGTGACTGTTTCCATGCTGTAGATCTGCTTAGCAAAGTAGTGTACAGGTCTGCAGACTTCCACATGGAAGCAGTTTTTCTTCCTCCACTGTTCTTTTTTTCTAACTAGTAAGGTGCAACAGCAGGCTTAGTTTTCATAAGAAATTAAAGCTAAGATGTTTAGAATCACTTTATTTCAAGCTCAGATTTGGGGTGTGCACTGCTAGTGTGCTGTCAATATGGATTTGCATCAGCTTGTCCTTAAATTTGCATTTGTTGATTTGCCAGGAAATAATGCCGTGTAGGCAGTGTGGTGTCTAATTGCACTTAATTGCACTCTGGCCTGCTGCTTTTGCAGTAGTTTAGCTAAAATAATTGTCTTTTCTTCCAGGTGTTATCCTGGATTCATCCTGAGAGCCAAGCGACAATAACACGATGCAGTCAGCCATCAGTAGGCCCAAATGATAAGTGTTGCAAAGAAGATGAAAAATACTTGCAGACAATAATGGATGCCAATGCTCAGTCACATAAACTTACCATCTTTGATGCCAGACAGAATAGTGTTGCAGATACAAACAAGGTAGGTCGGGATCATAACTAGAATCAGTAGTTCTATCTTTATAGCAAGGCTGAAGATTAAGAGATGAGAGTGAGGAGGATTTGATGGTGAAAAGAGATAAAAAAGGGTCTCTAAAGAGGGCATGGGAAGGAAGGTAAGTTGCTTGTAGCATTTTGGAAAGGCCAGCAGGGATTGAAGGTAGCATGAAGATGTACCTGAGAAATGCTGCAGTAAAGCCAACGGAAGAGCAGAGATTTCAGGAGTAAAAAGGGGGAGGTATATCGACGTATTATCAAAGGTAGCCTAATACAATTAGAATCTCTCTCACAAATACCCTAGCGCCTCTTAGAAAAACAAAAGCCAAAAATATGGTTTTAGTATTGCTCAGATAATCCTTTCTCTGAGAAAATCCTGAAACGTGACCAAAATAACTCTCTCAACCTTACACTGCAGCCCTGTTCATGTTCTTTTCTGTCTGTCTTTGCTTTCTGAATGACAGGCAAAAGGTGGAGGATATGAAAGTGAAAGTGCCTACCCAAATGCAGAGCTGGTCTTTCTGGAAATTCATAATATCCACGTAATGAGAGAATCCCTGCGTAAACTTAAAGAAATAGTTTATCCTACTATTGATGAGAGTCGGTGGTTATCGAATGTGGACTCCACACATTGGCTGGAATATATAAGGGTAAAATCCTTTTGATGTGAAAAATCAATTGTATTTTTAAACAATGTTTTTAACTTGCATTTCTGAAAATATTACTAAAATAATGTTTGCATTTAAGCATCTTGCTTGTGATCAGGATAATCTTGTAACAAAGCTTAATTTTTAAATGGTCGCTTAGAACATAGCATTTTAAACACTCTGTAATAACTTTGTATTTCCAGTTTTATGTATTGGTAGGTAATGAGTTAATTCCTGATAGTATTTAGTGTGGGACAATGTTTTATGTTCTTGAGAGGGAATGTTTGTGAGCCGTCCAGGGTTATCCCTGCTTTTTGGAAGAATGCCCTGGGAACTTCAGATTATATTTGAACAACTGCCAAAAGGACTCGACTGTAATTTCTACAGTCTTCCATATCCTTCCCTCCTTCATTGCAATGTTAGTTTACATTTTCATGGGCTGTTTATAGTCAGTGCTGTATTGGGTTATAATCTGCTCTATTATTTAACATAATATTAAAATAAATCACTACCATACTCAGTTTTACAGTCTGTTTCACTAGCCTCTGAAATGCTTTAAAAATAGATTATTTCATTACCACATTCACTCCCCTGTTTATGATGAATATGAATGGAGTGGAATTTGGTTTATTAGCAACTGGCTCAAATGTCACTCATGCAAAACGTGTTTGGGATTGTTCATTAGTTTTGCTTTAACTAGTGCTTGATAACTGCTGCGGGAGAACCAGTAGAGGGAGCAAATGCTTAAATTAAGAATTAAACAAATGTAATGATCTTTTGGAACAGTTTAATTTTCTTGTTCTCTTGAAATTGGACTATTTCAAACGGCTTTGGGAATCTGAGTGTCTGGAAACCTTCTCTTATCTGCCTGACCTTAAGTACAATGGTGTATTTTGAGAAGTGGAGTTGTTTGGGCCAGCAGCCACCTCTCATTGACATTGAGTGCAGAGGGCTTACACGGTGTCAGAAGTGGACCTCGTTACCACTGTTGCACAGATGATAACAGCACAGCAATTTGAAATGTCCTTTTGATTATTTTAAAGAGTCCACATACGTGTAACATGGTTCATGAATCTGTCCCTTACATGATACTTCACGTGGTGGTTTTTACATCACAAACTGAGGCTGCTTTCGCAAAAGCTGCCATTACTGTTGGAAGTGTTGATAGTGTCTCCCTGTGCTTTTATCAAGAATCACTTGCCTTCCTTGCCTATTTGAATTGACTTGCAATAGCAATTAGCAAATCCACAGCTTTATTCTAACGTATCTTCTGTTTTCCGGGCTCAGACCGGTGTGATTTAATGCGATGCATTACTGGAAATTCACCTTCCTAGTGCTGAGCACCCACAGCACTTTGAAGGTGGTCCAGGAGTATCTGAGCAAGCGCCAGTAACGTTCTGTGTGTGTGAAGACAGCAGTAACAACAGGAGTAGAGTCACTTGGTGCTTTTTGCACGCCCAGGATGTGTCCTCATGCCCTCCAGGGTATTTTCTGTCTTTCAGGGTAGAGCTTGTGCTATTAATTATTTTTAAACCCATTCTTATTTTCTAAACCGACCTGAAGTTATTCATTAGGAGCCCTAACTGAAATACTCTGATGGCTGCTAAGTTTTGAAATATTTTCAGCTGTACCCCTTCAGAAGCATCCGTGGTCTCTTTAGGACAATTTAGAGCAAGCTATTGCATAATTGTATGTTATATAGATTCATTTTCTGCTTTTATTGAAGACCAAACTGTTCTAATATTTGCACTTTTTTTAGCGCGGTAGAGCTTTGTAGCTGAAGTAATTGGCAATTAACTAGTTCAGACCACAAGCTCTATTCTCCCGTAGAAGCTTTTGTGTTGTTTCTTGATATTTCCATCCTGGCATCCTTCGGTTTTACCATAAACAATACGATCGATGAAAGATACAATCAATGAAAATTGTCTCTGAAGCGTGGTTCTTGAAATAGCTTTGAACACGATGCACAGCTTCTCCAGTGGATGCTGGCTTTCCTACTTCCCAGAAAATGTTTTCATGCGCCTGGGAAGGGAAAAGTGCAAAGATTTTGCAAGATTCTGTTTTTGGACTTTGGAATGCAGAGTAGGAATTTATTTTGTCCTATTCTAGTGGTTGGGTTTTTTTTTTTTCCACATATTTTTTCAGTGCCATGATGTCACGTTACAGAGACAAATCTTCACAGAAGAGCAATTATTTAAGGTTTTTAGAAACTACAGAGCAGTGTAAGGCTGGGTTTTTTTGTGGGGGAGAAGACTAACAAGTTCACACAGGTGATCTCAGCCCTGTGCCTATCCTTTGCTCTCCAGCACGCTTCTGAATTCACCCTATTAACAGTCTGCTCAGGGGTGTATACTTCATGCACCAACAAATGAGCCCAGGCTCCAAGCCAGGGGTTTCTGGGTGTGTTTGGGTTCTGTTTTGATTTAGATTAGCTGGATAGTTTGCCCCTTTCTTTAAACTTAGTAGTTGAGAATGAAAGCTGAGGAAGAAAGAGTGATTGATTACTGTGCAAATGAGCTTTAAAGACCTTGAACCTTCAGGCTGTGGAACAGGTTACAGTATTTGTGTCTTTTCACAGTGATACAGTTTCACATTTAATTTAGAGGAGGGATTCCCAGGTTTTTTTGCCATGTGCTACTACTAGTAATGGGGAGCTGGTACGAGCTCTCCTGGACAAGAGTGCACCCAGGTTCTGTACCTCTAGGTACACACACCACTTTTTTGAAATCTCTAATTTGAAGCGGTGTCTCCCAGATGATTACTAATCTGAAATTTTAAAATATATTAACCTTAAGAATATAAAATTATAACTCTGGTAGAGTTTTGATTAGTATTTAATGTGTTTTTTTTCTTTATTTAAGATGCTTCTTGCTGGAGCAGTAAGAATTGCGGATAAAATAGAATCTGGTAAAACATCCGTAGTGGTGCATTGCAGTGATGGTTGGGATCGAACTGCACAGCTCACCGCGCTAGCTATGCTCATGCTGGACAGCTATTACAGAACCATCAAGGGGTTTGAAGTTCTTATAGAGAAAGAATGGATAAGTTTTGGACACCGATTTGCGATGGTAAGTTGAGATATTTAGTGTGCTATTTGTTACCTTCAAGGCTTTTATTTTGAATAGCCTATTTTCTCACAGTACTCTGCTGCATTTTAGTCATTATCTCTGGTGTCCTTCTTTTAATGGTGCGAGTGCGTCAGAGAATTGTGACCTGTTCATTTTTAACAGGAAATCTGTGTGTGAGGTGTAATATAAAGTAAATAAGAATTAAGTGGCTTGAACATAATGGTTAAAATAAAGTCACATGGCTTTTTTATGAGGAAGAGGGATTGTAACACGTTGCTTCATCTTCATGAACAACCTTATGAATGGAGAAACAGGAAAAACAATTAAGGTGTCTAGAAGGCAAAATTGCTGGAACCATTACTCTGATTTAAGGTTGACGTGTTTACTTAACACATGGGCTAGTGGGGAATTAGGATGTAAATTATTATGACATTTTGTAGGCTCTGACTTTAGGATGGTTTAGGAGAAATGACATGTATTTATGGCAGGGGGATATGGAAAAATCATTGTTGCAGTACAGTCTTAGTAAATACCTACTGGTTTGACCCACTAGTAGAAATGAATGACTGTGCAGTGAAAGCTGGGGAAGCAATGGGCACAGCTTTGTTGACCAAGTGTCTTTCCAGCTCTGCTTAACAGCACAGGCATGTCCATGAGTGAATATTGGGATGCCTTTTTAGTAATTGAAAACTACAGGTTAGCATAATGGAAGTTTGGCTTGTCCTGTTCACCACTGGGACATGTTTTAGACAGCTTTAAAGTGTTGGGATGGTACCTTAAATACACCAGACTGAAATGAAAAGTTTGTTTTGACTTTCAGCGAGTAGGACATGGAGACGATGATCATGCTGATGCAGACAGATCTCCCATTTTCCTTCAGTTCATTGACTGTGTTTGGCAGATGACAAAGCAGGTAAGATGTTTAAGAGTATATTTCCATGAGGTCTCAGTATCTATCCTGGAAACATAATTTGTGTAGGAGAACACATTCCTTTGCAGAGCAGTAGCATGTTTTCCTGCAGCTGGTTGTGCTATGGCTGCACTGTGCACACATAGGGAAACTTGTTGCTCCGAGTGAGGTACAAGGATCTAGAGTGGAAGTCTTGCCTTGAAACCAAAATACTAGGAATCCTTTTTGTTTAATATAAGCTTTCAAAGGATTTGCTGATTACAGAAATGAGGGTTATTGATGAGGGAAATGATTTGTATTGAATAGTCACTGATGGAATAAATGTTTGTATGGATTTGTATTGTCCTTAAGAAACGGAAAAAAATCCAGGCTGATTGTGAACTGAGGGCAGGAAAGGGTTCTTCTAGGTACTTATCAAATGTGAAATGTTAACTTAATCTTGGCATCATTATGCATACAGGGCAGTGTTTCTAATATGCAAGCCTATTCTCGGATAAGTTTTCTTACTTCCAACACTGCTTCTACCTCTGGATTAGGGGAAATCTTTGAAATTAGTGATATCTAAGATATCAAAATTCTCAACCTCTTTTTCTGAATATGCTAAATTACAGAACGGCTTTACCCTTGATTTTCCTTATTTGTACTTTCATAAGCATAAACTTAACTGAGGTTTTATATTGCTGTTCTTTAATGGGGTTACTGAAATAGGTTATCCACATGAAGGCTTTGTTGCTAAGTAAATTTTTTTTCTTTTTTTTTCCTCTTGCTCTCTTTTTCCTCCTTGAAGCCTAACATAGCTCTATGCTGTTATGGTAAAAGCTATTATACTGAAGTCTGTATAGTATGTGATTTGTTTTGAACAGAGGAGGGTAACAGTCTGGTTCCATATGTTGCTAGCACTCCCAGATCTCTTACCTTAGCCTTCTTGTCTTGAACATGTTTTTAAAAACTTATATCATAGTTTCCAAAACTTGTATTCAAACCATTCATCTTCAGTGCTTTATGAAAGTTCCCTGCTGCAGTACTGGGCCTTTGTCTAGAGTCCCCCGAAGACTTTCTCTTTCTGGGTATCTGTATTTCAGCATTGATGTGCTGTTTAGTATGGCTGGAGAAAATAAATGAAAAATTCTGCCCCTCTCTCAGAGGAAAGCTAATAACAATAGCAAAGAGAAGCAGTTCTAAACACCTGGTAGGAACAAAAGTCCTCTGGGGAGATCTTTAATTGAGAGCAGCCTCTTCTATTTTTGTGATCTCCCTTGCTGCCTCCAATTTCTTGCTATAAACAGTTAAGTTCCCTCTGGTTTAAAAAAAAAACAACAGGGGTGGAGAGGAATCTGTGAAACATTTTGCCAGTACTACATCTGCTCAAAACCTGGATCCAGAAACTGTTCTGAAATTCATGAACAGCAGTGGCATTGAAAAATCAGCAATGTTACAGCAGGAAAGAAATGGGAAACATAATTCCTAGAGAGTTCTTGCCCTCTTATTTTTATTTCTTAGTTGACTTTAACAGCTAGAGAATAGGTGTGAAGATTGTGATTACCTTGACATGGACCTATGAAAACCAGGGTTCTATTTTATCCTTGTGTAGATCACTTGCTTGTAAAACAGTGCTAGGATGGTGCTTTAGAATCCATGGTAAATGTATGTTAAATATTTCAAAGCTCAAATAAGTGTTAATGACTGCAGGAGGCTGTAAAGGCTTGGCTTTGGGCATGGACTCAAAGCAAGCAAATTTTCTTTTTCAGGTTCTGAGAATTACATTCTTAAAACAGTCTCAGTGAGAGAATCCCTAACTTCCCACTAAGAGAAAGATTTCCAGGTAGCTTCAGACAATGAAGCTTAATCCTTGACAGCCTTATATTTTCCCTTGGTTTTTATGGTCTTCATGACACACAAATATAGTAATAGAGAACTTGAGAGAAGTACATTGACACCAGTTTTTAATCAAAAACATATGGTGAAGTGATTTCCCTCCTCTGTTAGTAAATTCTAGTGATTTTGAATAGCAAATGTCAAATTGGAAAGGCCATGTGTGAGCTGATGAAATAGTGATGTCCTGTTAAAAATGAAACAAAACAGTAAAACTTGCATGGAGCATTGCAGCTCAAGTAGTAGTTTCCTGCGTAGGAGGAAGGTACATTTGAGTTGGGTAGACAGTTGCATCCTGTTTGTTACCAGGTACCATCTGTTGCCAGAGATGCATTTCTCACTAGTTTAAGCCACAAGCTCTGTAGTGTTTGGTTAACCCGATTCAGTCCAATTCCACAATCATAAGAACTATCCTGCAAAGTGTTTTAACTTTAAATGTTACTGTAGTACAGAATGAGTTCGTTGATTAAAAAGCAAGTTTATTTTGCATGTCTCTGGATTGGATGCCAGTTGGCATCATTAGAGAATTCTTCTTTTAAATACCTCCTTTACAAAAGCCCCCAACAACTCCAGCAGCATCAAGTAGATTTTAATGACCTAAGTGTTCTCTCACAATTAGTGGATTTGACAAGAAGTAAATTTTCATTTGGGGAATTTTTCCACCTGAATCTTCAAACAGACGCTAATGGGCTTGGAACTACAGAGGAAAGCATTTTTAGGTCAGTGATTTTTCAGCAGTGGTAATAGAAGCTTTACAGTCTTGATACATCAGCTCCAACAGTACAACTCTTGTATCCGAAGACAAGGTTTCAATAAAGTGCTATCACTTATTAATAAATTAGTTGGGGTACAACCACTGATGTACGGAATTTTGAATATGCTTCACTGGATCGGAATAGCGGCCGTGTCAGCATCTATCTGATTAGTATGGACCCGTCACAACACGGAACCCTGATGTGACAAGGCTCATTAAGGGCTTTCAGTTAAAGAGAGTCCCTTTAGGAGAGGCTTTGTCTTCAGAGTTCCTTCCAAATATCATTTTGTTCCTTTGCAAATTATTTTTGCTGTCTGTATTCAATTGCTGCTTTGGGCTGGATGCAGGAGATTGAGGTTTGAGACCCACTGAATTTTCTCCTGTCTAGGTTTGGCACAGCTGCTTATCAAGTTCTGTTCCTACTTTTTTAAAATCATAGCTGTGTTGTTAACATCATTGTATCGGAATTTTGGCATGATTTCCTAGGGAGAAGGAAGTGTTTTAAGTGATAACTTTCGGACGTGACTGAGAAAGACAATTTGATAATACGAAGTTCCTCTGTGTTTTATGAAAACATAGGCTAGGTGATGGAAAACAAACGAGTCATTTGAGAGAGAAGCCACAGCGGGCGCACAGTGCTGTCGAACAGCACGTGATCCGTAGCAGAGTCAGAAGAAGGAAGGCTCCCATTTGTTTTGTGAGCCATGATATTGATAATTTCCTTACCTAAAGTTTGCAGTTGAAAGTTGGTATATCTGAGCCTGAGAAGTGTTGGAAAGATAATGCTTTTGCAATGTCTGAAAGGTTGGACTAGCTGATCCTTGAGGTCCCTTCCAACCTGGCATTCTATGATTCTATGAAATTAATTTTCTTTTGAAAGAACATTGCTTCAAACTTAGATCTTTCTGGGTTTAATACAAGCACACCCATTGTGTGTTATCCAGCTCTTTATTTTCAACATGAATAAACATTTGCCCTTCATAAATCACCGGTGACACTGAAGAGGAGTTTCTGGATCAGCTAGTTCATCTGCAGTCCCAGTTGCTGTGTTCTTCCTCCTAGCTATACTTGTCACCTTTTTTTTTTTTTTTAAGTTTAGTTTTTTTAGCTCGAGTCACCATGCCAAAGGTGTTCAGTGTTCTTCGGTGGTGCATAACAGAAAGCAGCCTGCTGCTTTCTTCAGATCTGAAATACTGGCTTGAGATTTCTCCATAGAGCAGGAAATTCTTCCTTGTGAATCTGAAACTTTGCATTTTAGATTTCTGTAAATATTTATTCCTTTAGGGGAACGAACAAAACTTGTCTCAATTGTTCTGAAAATAAGTCTCTTACAACATTCTCTTTCAAGGCTACTTCCTAAATTTTCCTTTAGTCTTCTATTTTTTTTTTTCTCCTAAATATTTATCATTCTGTATCTGTTTGAAACCCTTGTCATACTGAACACAAAGTTATTTTGACACATCAAGCAGTTGCCATATGTAGTCCTATCATAAAATTTGATTGAAGAAGGACCTTTTTCATCTGAATAGGTAGCAGCCCATACAGCTTGCATTAATTTCTTCCTTTATGATTTTTAGAGCACTTCAGATTAAGATACATCTTAAACATTTTGAGTGTTTTCAAATTTCTAACTCTTTTTTTTTTCCTAGAATGTATCAGGTAACCTCTGCTTGTGAATAAAATATCTAGTGGTGCTCAGTGGTAACAGTTCTTTGATTTCAGATGTACGGGATTTACTTTTCAATAAAAAAAGGAGAGGGATGAAAGGCATATTGTACATAGCTGGTGGTAAACTCAAGTAGTGAAATGGAGAAAAGTAGCTTACTTGGGTAGAAGTGGAAAGTTTTAAATATATGTTAAGCGGGTCGTACGTGCGGTATCTTTTGTTATCCAATTCATTGCATGTTAGGATAGGAAATAAAACTCTTAAACGTCTCCATCATCGTTTTTTTTTTTTCCTTTCTGAAATGATTTCTTGTCCTGTAACAAGAGAAATAAAGCATATTTTGAAGACAGTTTGAGGTGGATTAGAACAGAATACTGTTAGAGCTCCTTAAAATGGATTGCTTCGTGTCACCAGTTTCACATTAGCTAATGTTTCTGTGTTTGTATTCTAGTGTACTTGCATAATGAATGTAAGGCTTGTCTCTGAGGAGTATTTATAAAGAAGTATGTAGGTGAAATGTATTATTGCAATGGGATGTATTGCAATGAAATGTATTATTGCAATCTTCTAAAATGGCTGAGTTTTCCTGAAAATAATCAGTAAATAAGAAAAAAATCTTATCAATCTTTTGGTTATGTGGTTATTCAGATTATATCTGAACTTCTTCCTTTCTATACTGCTTAAAATAAAGTTTAAGTAATTTCGCTGGTTTTTTGTTTCAGTTTCCTGCAGCGTTTGAATTCAATGAGTTATTTTTGATCACCATTCTGGATCACCTTTACAGTTGTCTCTTTGGGACTTTCTTATGTAACTGTGAAAAAGAAAGATTAAAAGAGGTAAATAATAAGTGTAATACACATTCTTAATTTGTTGATTTTATACAAAAATACTTCGAATGGAAGGCCTGAGACACTTGTGTGTTATCAACACCCTTCTAGCTCCCAGCACAAAACACTGCACCGTGAGGGCTGCTATGGGGAAAATCGGCTCAGCCAGACCCAGTACACACCTGAACTGGTTTTGTCACACAGTCCTAAAAGGCAACATGGACAGGAATTTACGTGCTATGAGAAATATATACTGAATGCCCTGCTATTACATGAGGTGGCACTTACTCTTCTATAGTTATTATCTGTTCAGGTGCTTGAGGGGCTTTCTTTTAGATATTTCTAGGCAACATATACAATTTAAAATAATCATTATCAAATTATATTAACATTTCTTTCACTATTTCCAAAATAAATCCTATGGATGACTTTGCAGGTCACTAAAGTGACATAATTAGGTAGAACTTATGGTTGAAGACTACAGAAATTGAAACTGGTTTTGTCACACAAGTTAGGGCTCCATGAAACTCTTTGAGTTTGGAAAAAAAAAAAGAAATTAAAAGTTTGTTAATATTCCAAGCATGCTTTTCTTTACTTTTGGCATTGTTGGTTGTAATACTTCATACTTTTTAAAGCAAGTAACAATTCCTTGCCATATTTAGCTTTGCTGGTTTTTTGGGTTTATCTGTACTGCTCCTATAGGGAAAAGTTGCGTGTAAATACCACAAGATGGAGCTGAATAACGTGTTGTCAGCAAATGCAGGGTTTCCACACAGCTTTCTTTCATAAATGAATAGTCAGATGCAATTCTCAATAAAGAAATGCGATTTAAGACACAGTGGTAGTAGAAACACATGTTTTACAGCACTGAAGGAGTGTAGAATTGCAAGAAGAATCTGATGTAAGTTCAGATTTTCCATCTTTGATCTAGCCATGATTGTGCTGATTATATTTAAAATAATATGGCTTTCAGAAGTGCAAATAAAGGTAAAACTGGCATTTTAAAGCATAGTATCAGTTTATAGGACCGAAAAGTGTGAGTGGCAGAATTGAACAATTATTTTTCATAGATGCTGTTTTGGATCTTCCAAACTATCTATCCTTCACCGACTTTCTTGTCAAAGCTAATATAGGGGTTTTTTTTTCAGTTGGTCAGTGTCCAACCATATATTTAAGTATGTATAAAATTTACTGTAAATTAGAAGCATTACAGCTTCTGTTTGCTCATCCAGACCTCAGTGTCTCTGAAAATAATATGCCCAAATCTCCTTTCTCAGTGAGCCTTGGACCAAAATCAGTGTTCAAATGTTTTGCTCAAGTTTTAAGACGACAGTCTTGATCAGCTACTGGAAGTGTTCTCAAAGTGCTTGCAATTTTCTAGTAGATAAGGTAAATTTCCACAGAGAAAATGACTGATACGTAGCTATTAACCTCATATTTTCAGGTTTTGCAATCCATATAATTAATGTATTCTTTTTTTCAATCAGGAGGTAAGCACAAAGACTGTATCGCTCTGGTCCTATATAAACAGCCAGTTAGATGAGTTCACAAACCCTTTCTACGTAAACTATGAAAACCACGTCCTGTATCCCGTTGCCAGTCTGAACCATTTGGAACTGTGGGTGAACTACTACGTCAGGTGGAACCCGAGGATGCGGCCTCAGGTATGAGCTTTCACATGACTTCTATGTTTTAGTGAAGAGCACAGTGGTTAAAGACAAATATTATTTTTCTAAGTGCTCATCTGTCACATATATTTCACCTGATGGGGTAAAAGATTATTTTCTAGAAGACGATGTGGGATGAGTTCAAACTTGGTGCAATGATGTTTTCGTTGAAGTCACCTGCAGAATAAGGAGTTACAATAGTGCTTTATTGGCTTGTGAAAGGTAACAGATGAACAGTCTTTGTTGTCACAAGATTACTTTTATAACACCTCTATAATACTTTGTAACACTGTTTAATAGTTTTATTGCCTTAACCTTCTCGTACAGTTTAGTGTACCTTTGTTTTTAATCACGTTTTGCCCTTTCCCAACAATGATATAAAATCGAACAGTGGTTTCTGAAAGAATTGGCCTATGTACCGACTCATTTTGTAGGCTCTCTAAACTTAACATCACATAGATGCTTGTTTTCAATTGACCTTTACAGTTTCAAGCTGGCATGCTAAAGATTAAACACCCCCTATACATGCTCCTTGATTCATCCAGTGTTTGTTCTTATAAGTAATGTCTGCTATTCAGATAAATCTCTTAAATCTCATCAGACGAATACTCCATATGCTCTCATGCTTAGAAGTCTGAAGAAAGAACAGTCAGTTTGTGTCACAACCATAATATATTTGAAGGTGCTACACCATCTCTTTATTAAGATAACATTCCAAGGTACCCCCAAGCATATTATGATAAATTACCTGTATTAAGTGACTCCTTGAAAGCTGCTTTCATCTTCTAGCAGTTAGAATGAGACGAGTTTCAAATTTATTAGACACCCACAAGTCAGAGGCTGTTGTAAAACATGGTGTTTCAAGGACAATACACTGGTAGAAGTCCAGGCATCTGAGAAATACCTTTTAAGGTTCTGGAAAAGTCTGCATTGCCTTCTCACTGAGATGTTTCCTCTGAGCTGCTTTGCTGGCCTCACTTGTTCTGTTTTGGTTGATGTAGTCCTATGACTCAGGTACCTGTTAGGTGTTAGCGTGAGTTAAAACTTGAAAGATGGCATATTTTAATCTTTATGGCTTTAAAGTACAATTGTCAACTGCTTTTTAGCAAAATATCATCTTTCCCTCAGCCTGTTTGCTGAAAACATTTGTGTGGTTCATGCACATTTTAGTCTAATTGACCTGCAGCAGTGTCAGTTTATTACTTGTATTTAATTGAGATCTAAAGGCCCTGAAAGCAAGCAGGTTTTGTAAACACATATGAAAGCTCATCCCTGTCCAAGAGAGAGGAGAGTGGGGAAGAGATGACATAAGGAGAAAATACCAGAACTATCCCATACTTCATGGCAAGCTCTGCTCACTGCCTCTCTCGCTCTGCCCACTTCTGTTGGAGAGCACTCTGCAGGCACTCCAGCGTGTGTGAATCATTGCTCTTCATTGGTCTTTGAGAACAGGTCCTTCAAATCAGCAGGCTGAAGGTAACAAAATTTGATGATCCTGGTAACTGCCTTAATTTTACTCCCACCTTCTTTTCCTGAAGAACTAATACAACTGTTTCAACTTCTTAGTTCTACCATCACTATCTTGTGAAGGTACATCCTCTGGCCTGAAATTACGTGTGGCAAATATTTGGAAGCGTTTCACATCTACTTGAATAAATTTGCTGCAGAAATTACACATTTTTGTTGCAGAATTGTGTTTTCCAGTCTAGTTATGAAAGCACAAACTCAGGCAAACTTGTAAATAAAGATTACAAGTTCTTGTAATCACAGTATACTAGGTTTGCTTTCTTCTGTATTTGCATTTTCTAGTTTCACACCCTCTTAGCCAGTTCAGTAACATTCAGACTCGTTCAGTGACAGGAAAAAAAAAAAATGACAACCATTGTGACACCCAGGAGGTCTTCACTTATCTTCAGTGAAAAAATGTCTTAATCAGTGGATTTATTAAACGGACGGGCATCTCTGCCTACTGAGAAATGTGTTTTTGTTGAATACCTTTTAATGGGGTTCTTCTGGTTTTCAGCTGGAATAAGAGAAAATGAAATACTTAACGTGAGTGAAGAGCTCTCTGAGGAATAGCAGTTCAAGGCAACCTCACGTACTGTTTTATCAGCTGCAAAAACATCTTGAGGGAACTAGAAAATGTTCATTGTTTTCTAGGAGCTCACCAAAAAGGAGAAATACCTGATAGGTGAACTTAAGAGAAGATGAATAATAATCCTTTCATATAATCAGAGTGGATGTTTGATACCCATTGTCAACCAACTTTATGTTGTGGGAGAGGAAACTCAGAAGAGCAGAAGGGCAGGCAATATTTTAGGTTTTCTACTTTCAGCTTGATTAGTGAGTGACGCTTTAATTTTTAAGTAGACTGAGATAAGTTAATCATCCCACTTCATTGAGTTTTCTGTTGGAAATGAGCATACATCACCTTCAGGTTTTTTTAATTTGAAAATTATGGAATGCTAACTGGATCTAACCATTTATTTTTGCATTGTGTACTTTGTCTTTGAAGATCTGTGTCTCATCAGACCTTGAACAGTACAGTGAGGTCTGAGCGTGTTCTTCACTGCACTAGGACATAGAGAGTTTAGCGTTACTCTAAAGTTCTGCAGAGAAAAGATTGCTTCAGTCCTATCTAAGTTTTGTGGGAGGCTGAACTGGTGGTTTTGATGGTGTTTATTTGCATCAAGAGCCCCATTTTAGGATTACAGCTATTTTGCAATAGATCCCGCACAGTTAGGTGACACGTCCTCCATCCGCAGGGTTCAAAGCTCAAGTGTCTGAGAAGTGGATGTTGGGGAAAATTCTAGGTTAAATGTGGACATCTCTTTTGTAGATTCCCTTTTTGCTAAAGTGCTCTTCAGCAAGGTCATTCTAATTCTTAAGTGAAATAAAATGTTCCTTTGTTTCAGTTTGGAGGTGTTACATCATTATTGACTTCTTGTCCCAAGAAAATTAGATAGATTTTAGTCCTGTCTTCTTTGAGTTCATTGACTGAGAAGAGTTTTTTTTCCCCCTCACATTTGCCCTTTCCTTGGATTGGAGAAATGTATATTTTTACGTGACATGTGGAAGATAAGGTCTTTCATTCTTTTATACAGAGAAGTGTGTGCTCTATGGGTACCTCCTACTGGACTTAGAGATGATCCTGTTAATCTGGAATTTATAAGATAGTATGATGCTTCTGAATTTTTTGAGTTGATATTATATATTTCTCATTCCTGTTCTACGTAGTCATTCAGACCTCTTCTTTACACTGGTTTGAGGAGTTCTGGCTGCCAGATGTCAGTTATCTGCTTGGGCAACTCTGGAAGGTGGAGAGATGCTCATAGAATGATGAGTCATAGAATGGCTTGGGTTGGAAGGGTCCTCAAAGATCATCTAGTTCCAACCCACCTGTCGTGGCAGGGACACCTCCCACCAGACCAGGTTGCTCAAGGCCCCATCCAGCCTGACCTTGAACACCTCCAGGGGTGGAGCATCCACAACCCCCCCAGGCAACCTGTTCCAGTGTCTCACCACCCTCAGCGTGAAGAATTTCTTTCTAATTTCCAATCTAAATCTCCCCTCTTCCAGTTTGGACCCCTTACCCCTTGTCCTGTCACTACAAGCCTTTGTAAAAAGTCCCTCCCCAGCCTTCTTGTAGCCCCCCTTCAGATACTGGAAGGCCGCAATAAGGTCTCCCCAGAGTCTTCTTTTCTCCAGGCTGAACAAGCCCAATTCTCTCAGCCTGTCTTCACAGGAGTGGTGTTCCAGCCCTCTAAATATGTTTGTAATGGGCTGGAACACCTCCCCTACAACAAATGTTCCTGAATATGACTTCTGCACAGCAGTATTTTTGAACATTAGTTCAAAATACTCGTATCATTTGTATATGCAGAGTGTGAGTAAAAGTTCTTGAGCTTTTAATTCAAGCTGTGTCTTGCTATGTGAGAGGCAGGGAAAAGAATGTATTTTAGTCACAAAATTTGTGTAGTCCATTAGGATATGTTTAGTTGGTTTTATGCCTTCTGGGAAATGATGTTTTAACCCTTGGAGTACAGGGCTTGAACTTGTTTTGTTTTAGTTGTTGGGATTTTGTTTTGTTTTTCTATGCTGTTGATTTTTCTTCAAGCTCAGTTCTGGAAATTTGGCCACTGTGCTAGAGATAATATCATAGGAATTCCTGTAGGTTTTCCAAATTCATTCTGTCTATTGTGTGTGTGGACTTTCATCCAGAGTATAAAGCTAGCAGCATCTATAACCTAGAAATTCGGTTCAACTAATGAAATGAGATCATCTGCTGAAGGCAGACTTTGAGCCTTCCGTGAAAAGCCAGGGAAAGTCTGTCCATAGCTTAATGCCTGGCTTAAAACAAAAAAAAAGAAGGGAATAGGTAGGAATAAATAAGTTTGTTCATATCTATGGAAATGACTGGAAAGCATGGAAATAGTTTACGACGCTGCTTTGTTTTTTTATGCTGTGTATAGAATTGCAGAGGGATTTGATGTGTCGAACAGCTGAGTGATTAGATGTCAGCTGAACTTGTGTGTCAATAAACACAAAATTTTGCTTTTTTAAAAGAACAAATAAGATGCGAAGTGTCACTGGGAAAATTGTTGGGAATAAACTGGAAAACGTAACTACTGAGATGCTTTATCCTGCACGTAACAGGGTATGACCTAGTGTCAGGCTCATAGGGTGTTCGTAGTTTTTATACCTGCCTTCAGTCACATTGCCAGGCATTTTCCTCTCTGAGCATGTTGACTTGGTTGTAGTATTTTCAAAGTTCATACATTTGATGTAACACCATTCTGTGGCAGAACAAAGCCATCATGTGGCTCTGGAAATGCTGGCATTGCTGGTCCACGATCCATGGTCTTGAGTCCCTCTTTTTTGCATGAAAGAATGAGGGAGGAGAAGGCAGGAGGAGTGGGTTAGGTAGCTGGGTGTTGCTCTAGCTAAGGAGATTTCATCCCTGCATTTACCACAGAGTTTCTTGTGAGACAGGGCAAGTTTCATACAGTACCTGATCATTTCTCTCTATCTGGGTGTCTTAAGTCAAGATTTCCAGAGTCTGATTTACTGCAGGTAACTTACATCTGCAGATAAAACTCTCAACCTTCAATTGATATGAAATAAAAGATAGACTAACTGCTTGTCCTGTGTGCTCAAAGAATCTGTAAGTTATTTAAGAAAAAAAAAATTGATATCCTTTAATAAGCACAGTGTCAGGACATGCAGAAAGGGAGAAACTAGTACTGTACCAATCATATTCATTTTGGGGAATTTCCAACATATTTTGAAGAGCAAGCACTCAAAGCATTGCCTTAATCAGATGTCCAAATCTAAACAGGCTTTAGGTTTTAACAAGCAACGGCATCAGCCTGTAGCATGTAGAGTTTCCTGAGTCTGGAAATCTGTACGGTTGTTTGCAAGAATCTCTGTTCTGGTTCCTGGATAGTAAGCTTCATCATTTGTTTGCTAGTCATTGCCTTAGCAGAAGGCCAGAGGGTTTTGCTTGTTTTCCCAGGAGCATACCTCTACAATAAGCCTGGAAGTATTGATTGTTATTGGAAACTGCTGTTTTCCTCATTGGAGATTGCCTTTTCCTATGAGTATACTGTTAACTAGGTTTTTAAAGCAAGTCTGTCAGAGTTCCGGCTCTTCATGGAAAGGAGTAAAAAGCTGAAGTGAAAGAGAGTGTTGTCTTTCCAGTGCACAGAGTAGGTTTTTTGAAAACCAACAGTCTTAAGTCAAGCAATGCATTTAAAATAACCATTTTCCTCTGCAGCCTTTCTTCCCTGTTGCTAAAATAGATAAGGTGTAGTCGCTGAACAAGACAAAATGCATTCACTGCTGAACAATTTTAATGTGAATGACTGTCCTTGAGCTAGTACAGTAATACACAGTAGATATCCATCCAATTAAGACTTGGCAGTGCTATAACTGAGTAGCTATTATAATTTCTTTCATACCTATCCTTGTGTTGACAAATTTTGCTACCCAAAAGCACTCCAGGATCCTGAAGGATTACTTGGGAATGAAAACCTGGAAATCAACACTGAAAGTGAACTGTGGCAATTCTGTGAAGGGGAAGGTTTGCATTTTTTAGGAATCGAAGCTGTCGTGTGTCTAGATGGTTTTTGTAGCTGCTGTAGTATGTGTATTGTATTGCATAATTGTAGTTTCGGTGTGAGTATACTTTAAAAAACCCCAACTTTATACTTCCTCAAGTCCTCACCCAGCAGGAATAATTTGTTACAACTGTGAAGTGGCGTGTTCTGAGAGTTACAGTACACCAGGTTCTGCTTTTTATGAATACGTGGATAATTCATTTTTTTAAATGGTTTCGTATCAATGGTATTCTAAGCAGTAAAGAATGTTTCTTTAGCAGTGTTCTAAGTATTTTTCCCCTCATTATAGGCAGTAGGTACCTTATCTTTAAAGTGTAGGAGAAGTATCTGCCTGTACCAGAGAGAAGAAACTCTCTGGAGAGACAGAGCAACTGGCAATATCATAACTAAGGAAGGGAAGGGCGGAGAAGTGAGTAGCAGGGGAGAAGTGCAGGAGTAGAAGGTAGATACACGTGAGTAGGTTGTATGCGGAGGGGGATCAGGTCTTAAGTTTAACCATGGCTAGATGTGGAAAAGTTGGACTGGAAACTTAAAGGATGTTGAAATGGGCAAAAACGTGAGTTGCTAAAAAGCTAGAGAAACCTAAGAACTTCGCTAAATAAAATTTTCTTGATTAGTCGAATTATTTTTTTATTTACAAAAAAATTAGTTCCTTGCAACAACTCAGTGAGAGAGGGCTAATGGAATGAAAATAGGGATTTGAGTGCGAAGGGACTTCAAAACTTGCTGAGAGCTTGAAACCAAACAAAGATGGTAGAATCATGGACAACTTGGATAAGTCTATAAAGCTTATATGTAGTGCTAAGGGTGCTGCTCAGGAAAGGTAAAAGGACTAGGGACACAAGGTTTGGGGAAGTGGCTGGAAAAAGTTGATTATGATTTAGGCAGGGGAACAGCATGAATCTCAGTGATACTCTTCTTACTTCCTGAGTCAATATTACAGTAGCAATTAGAAATAGAACTTTTAAAAAGTCCACACTGAGAAGTGTTCTTGAAGTGTTGTAAGTAAATTATTCTGCAGCCAACTGTTAGGTTAAGGCCTGGAGCAAGGTCAGACTTCCCCAAGACCCAGGCCCTCCTCCACACTACTTAGTGCTGCTGGCAAGCTCCCTACTCTTGTCCCTCCCTGGATTGTATTGCTGGCTATATTAGATGTAAATGCCAATTTTATTTAGAACTGATCACCTTTTTATATTAGATGTAAACGCCAATTTCAGACTGATCACCTTCTAATCTGTTTTTAGTAAATTTTATGTGATAAGAGAAACCTGATGTTATTTCTAAGTTTTGATGAGGCTAAATACATTCACCTTTATGTTTCTACCTCATTTTTTACTGGTATATTTGTTAAATAACATAAATGAAATTTATTGGTTTTCAGCACATTGAGGTAATAGTTAAAATAACATCTGAAAAACATCCTGATGATCTAATGAGCAATGACCCAGCCCATTTTCCAGCCCAGCAAAGCCTCAGGTGTGCTGCTGCCTTAGGTTTCATCTGTGTGGGCTCCTCTTATGCAGAAGTAGGTCTTTGCTTTCCCCTGGAGTGTGGACAGCAATGACGGGGACCTGGCCGTAGTGGCCGGGTGTTGCCTGGCAGCATCACTGCGGCTGCATGCTGGGAAGCTGGTGTGACAAAGGAAAGGATGCACACTCTTCTGAAAAACTGGTATCAGTACAGTGGAGCGGAGCAGCAAAAAATAACTTGAATGCGGCTGGGTGGTGGGTCCAGAGTCATCTTTTGAGCTTCCGCTCCTAATTTGAGAGGCAGGATGAGAGAGTAGAAAACAGTACATCTGCTGTCAGACTCTCAACAAATTCATCTCAGTCAAATCAATTCTATGATTTCCTAACAAGGCCGTAATAAAAGCTTGCCATGGAGACACTACTTGTGCTGTGCAAGTGTACACTTCTAGGGTTAAGGTGGTAACAAGATCTTATAATAAACGATCTTCTCCAAACTTCTTGTTCCTTACAGAATCTGTCACTCTTCCACTTCCTTTTATTCTAAACAGTGGCAAAGTAAAGGAGAACCTTGTTCACAGCAAGCCATTACAGGTGTTATTGTGAAGGCTATTGGACCTGTCTCCTTCTGAAGAAGGCTTTGCCTGAGAGAGGAGTCACATGCTGCAATAGAATAGTGGGAAGGGGCAAAAATGGAGATAGTTATCTGTAAGAATTTTCTCAGGATGGTATTAGGAAATTCAGGCAGCAACAGGTCTGCCTGGGAACAAGTCCTTAGGAAATGTGGAAATTATCTAAACTTCCTTTTTAATTATTATTTCAATGATTTTTGTGACAGAATGCATTTGAAGATGCTTTGTCCTCTTACTCTTCCTCCTTCTTCCAAGATGGAAGGAGGCTTCCAGAAAGCTGTGTAATTCCAGTTCTATTTGGTTCTTTAATGGTTTCCTTAAAGAAAAAAACAAAATACACGTGACTTGAGGTCGAGGCTTTATTTGGGGCAGTTCTCCTCTTCCCTCTAGCACCATTGTCTGCCTTTTCATTCTTTCATATTTGAGTTTGCTGTTTTTTTCAAAAAAGAGAGGTTACAGTAGCAGAACTGAAGACATCTGGGAGAGAACACAGCTCCTCATGCCAGGCTGCTTTTCAAGTCTTTTTATAAGAAATCCTATGATACTTTTTTACGTTTTTCAGCTGCCTATACCATCTTTTTCTTATCTCATGAGTATGTAATTCTAAGATGGACCTTTACCACTAATAAACCAGTTATTGTCAGCTGCTTGAAAATACTCTGAAAATGCTAAAGATTTCTCCAGACTGAATTTGGGATGTTATTACATGAAGACTTAAGTGTGTATCTGAAGTTTAGTGTGTGCATCCTGGGCTGCACCAAAAGAAGCGTGGCCAGCACATTGAGAGAGGTGATTCTGCCCCTCTACTCTGCTCTGGTGAGACCTCACCTGGGGTACTGTGTCCAGCTCTGGAACCCTCAACACAAGAAAGATACGTATCTGATGGAGCAGGTCCAGAGGAGGGCCACAAAAATGATCATAGGGCTGGAACACCTCTGCGGTGAGGCCATGCTGAGAGAGCTGGGGTTGTTCAGGCTGTAGAAGAGAAAGCTCCAAGGAGACCTTATAGCAGCCTTCCAGTATCTGAAGGGGGCCTACAAGAAAGCTGAGGAGGGACTGTTTACAAGGGTGTGTAGCAATAGGACGAGGGGCAATGGTTTTAGACTGGAGAAGGGTAGATTTAGATTAGACATTAGGAAGAAGTTCTTTGCTGTGAGGGTGGTGGAACACTGGAAGGGGTTGCCCAGAGGGGTGGTGGAGGCCCCATCCCTGGGAGTGTTCAAGGCCAGGTTTGATGGGGCTCTGAGCAATCTTATCTAGTTAGAGATGTCCCTGCTGACTGCAGGGAGGTTGGACTAGATGACCTTTGAAGGTCCCTTCCACCCCAAACCATTCTATTATATGATTCTCTGAAATCTATTTTTGGAATGTTATTATTTTATATCAATGTGCATCTATGTGATGCTGCGTTAAATGGTAACCAACAAGACTCTTTTCCTGGGAAAGACTTGACATTAGAAACCATTTGTGTTTACACTACCATATGAAATGACATGATGATATCTACAGCTGTAGAACTGCCTTGCAGTGCTTACATCAACATGCACTTACCATAAGATGGCCAGCATGTTGAAGTCAATCCTTTGGGTGTTTTCCTTTGTAAGACTCTCCTTTGCCTTGCTTACAGCTTTGCTGGGCTCTGGTAATTTGTATTGAGTCACCAAGTATGTGTGTCTGACCGAATTGTTTTGTAAAACCTCATCCAAGAAGGCTTAGTTGCTTATAAGAAAGTGACTAAGAAAAATGTTTTCCCATAAGAAGAGAGTGGTATTGTAGACTTCT
Source organism: Eurystomus gularis (assembly GCA_013400335.1). Classification (NCBI taxonomy): domain Eukaryota; kingdom Metazoa; phylum Chordata; class Aves; order Coraciiformes; family Coraciidae; genus Eurystomus; species Eurystomus gularis. The sequence goes on along the minus strand of VZZY01010197.1, from coordinate 244,497 downwards.
TCTGTTGAGGCGAGGGGCTGTATTTCTGTAAATATTCCATCTCTAGGGCAAATGTGAGCTTTTAGTGAGGGAGATTATGTTTCAGGAGTGTGCCTGCTCATATCCTGGAAGAAATTCATCCAGTTTGGAGACCTGAGGCTGGAACAGTCTCACTGAATTCTCAAGGACTGAGACTAAACGAGAGTAAAAGGACTGAGAGATGGATTTGATAGAGTCTGTGAGAGACTTTTGACTAACTGGGAACAGGAACTAGGAGTGAGTAATGCTCCAGGTGCTAGAGGTCTTTGCTTTCTGTTCAACCCATGGAATACAGTCTGGAAAGTAGGCTGGAGGGGGCATGGCTGCACTCGAAGGATTGTCCCGTGGGTGAGGAGGGAGCGGGATGCTGCTCTGGAGAAATGATGTTTCTCCCTGCCTTTGCCACAGGACTCCTCTGTTGTAAGGGAGATCACCTGGAGCAGAGTGGTCACCACGCGTGTGCTCCTTATTTATTGGGTGTCCTGCTTGGAACCCACAAGGCTGAATTGCAGAATTCCTCAGTTCTCTGTTAAAGCAACTGGAGATCCGAGGTCTCCAGGATTAGTGCTTGCTTCAGATCCTTGTCCGTAAAAGCGGAGTGTTAGTACTTCACAGCCCATTAGGGTGCTGCAGACATAAATTTGTTTCTTGACATGAGATGAAAGTACAGAAAAGGAAACTTAAGCATTTTAAGTTCAGAAGAATAAATAAAGGATGGGGTCAGACACCGCAAAGAAAACTAAATATTGAATAACTGCTCACTAATTGAGTAGCACCAAACTGCGCGCTGAATAAGTGAGGAGTACAAGGGGGAAGATAGTATTTTAATGTTTATTTAACCAATGATTTTATACAGATGTATGGGAAGGCTGAATTGAGTTTGGAGAAATAATCTTCATTCTGACATCTCCTAGTTTTTTGAGAGCATAATTTTGGAATCTTAATGTTGAAGAGGTGTTTGTGTGACTTGAATATACACAGACTTTTAAAATGTCATTATTGTTATTTAGCTAGTTTATTTAAAGATAGTCCTATCCTTTGAGACGGACGTGGGGAAAAGAGCACTTGTGTCAAAGTTTGGGCATCTGGCTTGTTGAATTAGGTTCTGGGGGAATGCAGAAGGCCCAAGAAGTGAAGCTACACTTTTTCTCCTTGAAACACTTTACACAGCGTGCCACGTTCTGCAGTGGGTTTGTGCAGTGTATCCTGAAAGGATTTGTAGTGGGTTCCCCAAAAGCAAGTTGTATGGAACTGCTTTTTGTGAGTGTTTGAGCATTGTGCAGCGTGAAAGGTGTCTCAGAGAAATTGGCCTGTTGTGCTGAATTGTGATTAAGCTGGGTGGAAATCGGGTGTACAGATCTCCTGTGACCCAGGGCTTGCGTGACTAATGATACCAGTGGTAAATCACTCTGCTGCGGACCTAAGTGTTTCAGGAATGTGTCTTCATAAAGCAGAAATCTGAAGTAGGAGTATATAAGGAAGGAATCTTTTACTGGAGGAAAGAAGAAAAAAAAATATGGGGAGGTGCCAGTTCCAGAAAGTCTTGGTCTTCACTGAAACTTGAATTTTCCACAGTGTATGTTATAGCATCTTGGCCAGACTTTGTCACCATACTCATTTTTGCCATATCTTTAGGTGTATACATTTTCTGTAGACCTCCTCAGAAAAATGGGATTGACTTTCTGGAGGATGTGCTTTGTGTCTGATTAGCGAAGGAGGCTGTTGTCCGTGGACTTACGGCTACACTTGCTAAAGAGTTTGTATGGTGGGTGCAGGAGAAGATTGCAAGGAGAGAAGGAATTCATTGCATAGTGAAGGCAGGACTCCAAGGTCACTGGGAGCTTTGTTGTGTGCAGCAATTGTTCTGCTGAAGACTCAAAAAGTTAAGCTTTTAAAGTTGCTGTAGATGACATGCTGGATGGATTGATGACTCCCGGGATACTGAGAGCCACATTTTGGGAGTACACTGAAGTTTCTGTTCATGGGCTAAGCCACAAGCAAGAAAAAAGCATGTGGCCAAAAAAAGTTGACCTAAACCGGGCTATTTGATACTGTTTTATTCTTCTAAGTTAGAACTAAAGTTGAAATGGTATTTTCCTGTTTCGGAAACACTAGTGTTAGGATTTGAAAATACCAATATCAAATGCACGAATTCGTGATGTACTTTCTTTAAAAAGCCAGAATTTACGAAAACATCGAGTGTGACTCAGTTGTATGTTGGGGGCAGTAAGAGGAACCCTTTCTCATTTTTGTTAACTACTTCGGATGGCCGCACGTAAACCTTTCATGCTCAGGTGTGCCTCCCAGCTCTGCCATCACTTCTAAGCAGGAGGAAGTGAATGTGGATGAATGCAGTTCCCTGGAGCCTGGCATTCCAGAAGCCCAGGGTATAAATTACTTGCAACATCTAGCAATCCATGGGTTTCCCATTGCTGCATTTCCCCAATGACTGTCAAATTTGTTTGGCCTTTCTGTGGCATTTGGAAGAAGGGGGGGGTCTCTCTCTGCTTGTCTGAGATAACAGATCCAGCTGCAAAAACCAACATGGCCTGAATCTTCTTTTGGTCATGATATAGATTAATGTTCCAGACGAGTGTGGAAAATGCCTACACCTCTGCTGCAGAGTGGTGCGCTGCTGGTGGTTTTCGGGTACTGTCAGAAGCAGAGGCAGAAACCCGTACGACCCACTTCTATGAAAGGTTTATTGGAGTGTGACTCTGGGAGGTCCACCGCAAGCACAATGCACTTGGCTGCTGCACTTTTCTCACTGACAAGCTGGACAGGGTCAGACTCTTGGAAAGATGCCCGGAGAGAAGAGTAACAAGATGCTCCATATGGAGCCAGCTTTGTGAACTCTGCTCTCTTTACATAGTCAGTTCTGTCCCAGCAGGCAGGGGCAATAGTTCCCGGGAAAGGCATCTGAAGTTCAGCTGAAAGTGGTATTGATAAGGATAGGGGGGTATTTATTGGAATGTGTTTTGTATCCCATCAAGACCATTTGCAAACAGTCTTTTGAATAGGTTTCCTGCCAACTGTGTCGTAAGAAAGGGCCAGTTTGCTGAAATATTGATACACTGAAATTTATAGGTGTTGGATTCCTTCTGTTCCTGAAGGAAACAGTGGAAGCATTGCTCGAGAGTCAAAGTGAGCCATTTCTTTCTTTACCCGGCAGGTTCCAATCCATCAAAATCTTAAAGAGCTCCTTGCCATCCGGACTGAGCTTCAGAAGAAGGTTGAAGATTTGCAGCGGGAAGCCGCTACACGATCCATTTCTTCCTCCTCTGACAGAGGTTCATCTCCTTCCCATTCAGCCACGCCGGTGCACACCTCTGTGTGATCTGTAACAAAAGCCACGTGAAAAAATGTGTGTCAGGTAATACAGAGAGGAGGGTGAAACGCTTTTCCCGTCGCAAAAAGATTGTGAGTGACTTGTAATTGCTATGATCTACATGCCTTATTCTGTGTCTGGTATTATCATGATGAGGCCAAAAAGAGCTTCAATAGATGTGATGTATTTTCTTGTTGGCAGTTCCCACACGTGTTTTGACAGCTCCAGCTAAATCACCAATTGTGAAATTAAACTTTGTTTTGAGCAACTAACAATTTAACCATCCTAAAAAGGAATCCATCTGCCAAGCAGACAGAAAAATGCCTCTCACACTGCCGAGAGTACCATGCCTGGTTGAGAGGATCGGATGAGATGCCACATGATGCTTACACAGAACACAGAACGTTTTTGTGAATGGGAGCTCCTTCTTTCACTCGGTAATATTTTTATTTTTTTGCTAGAGCAATTTATTTTTTTTAGGTAATTAATGCACTTGGAAATTGGTTTTGAAATAAGTGTTTTCCAGTGTAGTCAGTTTTACATTTCGACTAAATATGCCATTAAAAGTGGATGAAGTTAAGCTGGATTTATCAAGTACACCACACTGACTTGTATGATGTAATATATTTGGTAAAGCATGTATCTTAGGTTTTTTAATGCCTTTTGTACAAGTTGAAATAAAGTCTTTTGACTGTTTAGCTTTGTTCAGTTTCAGCCTCTTAAGTGAGGGGTAAACTTATTCATGTCAAGGTCTTGTACAGAGTAAAAGTTTGTTTTCTAGCAAATGGTAATATTCGGGGTTGGGATGACAGCCAGCTGTGTAAATTGTATAGTCTGTATAGCTCCACAGTTTGTTAAGCGTGTTTTGGTTTAAAGCGTACACACAAAATGCGAAGCTGTGTCCGTTTCTACGTGTATGTGATGTTAAACATATGCACACTTCCCTGGGCGCAAGCTGTAAGTCCAGAAAACAGATCCTGCCTGTCCAAACTCTTTTGAAGACCTTAACTTGTAATGACTTTGTTTGACAAAGTTTTTAAATAATATGATCTTAATTGGTTTTCTTGAAATAAAGCTTCTTGGCTTTTTGTTTTTTAAAATTTTGCTAGCATCTTTTTCTGTAAAGTGAATAGTTTAACTGTTTCCATATAAAATATGCATTCCCAACTTTCTTTCATCTCCTTCCCAAAATATTCGAGTCAGATTTGATTACTATAACATCCAACCTTCTACAAATTTATTCAGTGGCCTTCTTGGAAGGCCCAGAAGTGGTACCTGCTGAAATTTTTCCCCGGATTGTCTTCCCTGCCGTGTTTCATGAGAACCTAGTTCTTCTCCTTAGAGCACTTCAACACTGCAGCTCTTCTTTTTGACTCACTTTTGTATTGCTCCGAGTTCTGCTGGTGGGAATTACACCCCGTCCTTAGGAGCCAGTTGATTCTATACGCTGATTCTGGTTTGTACTGCCTGTGAGTATTCATCTATAACTGCGCGTTTGTTCTTGCTGCGCGATGGCGCTTCGTTTTGTGTGTCCGTAGATGGAGCACGTAGTTAATGAGCAAAGGGAGCTGCCCAGCGCTGCTCCAGCTTTGCTGGGAAAGGCTGATGTGTCCTGTCACACGAGTGTACTGTGCAGCGCAGCGTGTTTCACCATGTTTCAACTTCTGTTACAGTGAATGCTCTTTGTAATCGATACTCACCTACAACAACAAAGTTTAGGAGGGCCTGCAACCTTGCATCTCTTGAGCAACCTCAAGCTTTTTATAGATAGATGAAAGATGTTTTTCTGTAAAAACGGTTCTGCTAAACAGTGTGCCAGCAGTGGATTTTACATTGCCAAAATATGTTGAGCTGGTATTGAATTATGCTCTTCCATACTTCGGATTTCCTTGACATTTTAACTGTATTTTAAAGTAAAGCACATTATCTCTAAAATGCAGAGCTAAAGAAAATCTTTTGAAGTTTTTCTCTTTATTGGTGCTAATAATCACAACATTTCCTCTGTAATTATTGTAAAAGTGATGACTGGATTAGCTTGGGCATTCTGAGATTTTTAAAGCTTAGATTCCTAGAGCTAAAATCCAGGAATTTGGTTTTGCATAGAGGAATACCAGTTATTTCAACGGACTGGCTGTTTATCCACAAGTTTCAACACAGCTCAGGGAGTCTTCTCTGATCTGCAGGGAGGGCGCTGAGGGAGGGGTCCTGCTGTTCGATGTGTGAGCACAAGGGATGTTTCGGTATGTACTTAACATGGAGATTTTCAAAGGTATTATATATATGCTAGTTAAAGCTTAGTTTTATATTGACGAGGTGACTGTTCTCAGTCTGCTTCCTGATAATCAGATTTTTCCTATTGATTTAGGAACTAATTCTGTCATTATTTTGTATTTTTTAATAAGGCAGTATTGAACTGGTTGAGGTAAGAGCAGAACCCTGTTCCCTGTCTGATGCTCCTTGGACAGAAGTCTTAACCTCTGATTCAAAAGCTGGATCTTCTTTTGCTTTGTTTTTTGTTTTTGACTCTGCTGAGCATAAAGGGAACGTGCAAAGACAGCAAGCAGCTAAATTTGACCTGTAGGATTTTCCTATTATCAGTGACATGTAAGAGGGGGAACAACCTGAATCTGGTGTCCCAGGACGGGATGAAGCCTTGGTAACCAGCTGAAACAGTTTTTGCTTGTAAAGTCAGTTAAGTGAACCATCAGCCTCAGATGCTTTGCCATTTTAGTCCCAATTCAGAGCAAAAATACACTTTTTCTTCCTTGGTAGATAAAAGTAACTTGTTGTTCCATTAAAATGGATGAAGGCTTTTAAAGCTGAGAAACACTCCTATCTGCCTGTGCAGGTTTTGTTCCCTGCATAGGCAGCCTTCCTCTTAAGGAGTTAAAGCTTTAAACAAGAAGTGTTTGATTTTTCTTGTTTTCCAAGAAAAGCTGTACTAATTCATACACTGTGTGTAGTAACACCAAGAACGGCTGGTTCTCTAAAAGCTGGAAATATGGAACCAGCAGCTTCCATTCATGTGCGCTGAGCCCCACGGCAGAGGACAAAGTAAAATGGGCAACTTAGAGTGCTCCCCAGCAAAAAGAACTGTCCATTTGCTGAGAGATCACATCTGCCGAGCTAAGTGATCTTAGAGATCTTTTGACTGCCAGGTCTTGTGCAGTTGGGAAGAACTTTATTTCTACCAGAAACACGAGCGAGAAGTAGCTAGTTTGAAATATAAACCACCTTTTCTGACTGTGAGAGTAAGCTCTGCATCGTTACACAAAGGTCAAAAGCTTTGTTGGCACTGCAAGGGAGATTCATCTACTGGATGTGAAAATCCAAAGCAAGCTGCAGGAAACCTGGGGCAGCAGAAAGGACCAAAAACCAGCTGTGCCGAGCACAGGCAGGGACACAGGGCACTACCTGTGCGGGGTGACCTGGGGAGAGCGTGTGGGGGTGTAAATACTTCATTTTTACCATTACATTGAAGTTTTCATAGTGATACTTGTTTTCTTACAGAGTCCCATTTGTTTTGTTTTTTTCTAACAAAGCCTTTAGTGTAGCTATAGAAGAGGCGATGTACAATACGGTTATAACCCAGCGTTTGCAGTTTACTTCCAATGTGAAAAAACCCACAAAAAATCAAGTCGTACTACTCAACTTGTTTTATTTAGTGTTTTCCAACCCCTACGATCCTTACACACACATTAGCAAAATGAATCTTATTTTCCTACAGCGTAACATTCAACCTTCATTTGGCATAGATCGCTTCTGCAAGGACTTTGCTCAAAGGAAAGGATGTTCTGATTTCACAATACTGTTGTTTCCAAACTTCATTTGTTCCTGAACCTCCTTTGTTGCAGCAGCAGATTTTTAAAGCCTTCGCCTGTCGGCACATTGTACTTTTTCAGAACTTGAAATGGTGTTAGGGACTAATCCCACTTTTATCACAACAAATGAGTTAAGAATGACAATATAGCACTTGTAAGGGTTCGTTAGTGGGGTTGCATGAAAATGACTGGGTTTCTAGTGCCAAAAAAATCTGAAATTCATGTCAGAGTATTCTCAACCGAAGAATGGAAAGCAAAGAAACTACTGCAGTATTGCCAAAGGAAAAGGCAAGTAATTGATAGAATAAACAACAGGAAAAGAGCAAGTTAAATTATTTCAATTCTCAGTTTTCTCTGTAATTGAGAAACCTTTTCCTGATCATTTTATTAAAACTAGCTTTAGTTAAGCTGAAGTGAGGTGTGACAAGAAGAAGAGCTCACGGCACAGGTAGTACACGGACTCTCAGGACCACTGTGTATGTAGCTTTGGGACTCGTGAAAAAAAAAAAATCCCAGTTTTCCCGTCTCTGATCACCTTTTTTTGTAAAGGATGAGAAAGATCGTGCCACACATACAGAACCCAAGTGCAAGACTTAAGGACAACAGATACTAATTAGAAGAAGGTAGTAAGGTATTTAGAGAGGTCAGTGCTAGGTGAGTTGTTTCAGAACTTGGATCACAACTAGGAAAATACCCAGGAATCCTCCCATTGCTGTAATGCCTAAAATGTTGGTGATGTAGGAACTCCCTGTTTCCTCAGAGCCTGGTCTGACACTTCACATGGAGGAGAAAGACTGCAACAAAAAGCAATTTAAACCTTTACTGACATTTAGCACATTAAGACTTTGACTTTTGTCCAGTTTTGAAGAGCAAGTTTAATCTCTTCACTGCAGCATTTGTCAAAATTTTCCTGTTTGAAATCCTAGAGAAAGAGATCTTGCATTTAGTTACTGTAATTTTTTGAAAAAGTGCTCCCTTTCACTCTGCTTTTATGGTTTTTCACATACCTAGAAATTACACTGAGGTGTAAGTATTCACTGAAGTCATAGAAAAGGCTGTGGGGAAAGGAGCAATTTCTGACTTCTTCACTGAAAAGGACAGCCAGTTTTTAGAAGATTTCTCTTCTTTTTTTTTTTTTCTCTAAGCTGCAGTATTTGTGAATCAGAACGCGTTGTAGAGTAAGAGCTTCCCAAAGGAGGGGTAGGTGCTATAGTCTGTAAGCAATGCTGGACACTAGACAGAGAGGGAGGGCACAGTAACAGACGCGATAAACCCGACGATCTGCATCTACAGAGGACACGGCCCTCGGCTAAAGGAGGAACGGAATTACAGTCACTTCATCTAAGCCAGGAAAACGGCACCTACTGATCATCGATGCCATGTTCTAACACTCCATCTACAACTTTCTAAAAACAGTTTTCATGCTACGGCTTTCAAGTATGTTTGGCTAAGAAAGAAAAACCGGTGACGGTGCTTGGGAATGGAGACAGGCTCAGCGGCGTGGCTTTGTCGGCACCTGAGCTCCTGCACGTGATGATCTGAATCCTGCAGACCATGCTTCCTCCATGAAAACCCTTCTCTAGGAGTAAGCAAACAGAGCGCATCCCAGCTCTATTTCCTCTGCTTCCACTCTCTGAGCAGCCAGTAATTAAATATTTTTGTTTTCTAATCCAGACACATTCATAAAACAAAGCAGCAGCAGTTGGTAGCAGTATGGTTGTAGCCCAAGTGTTCTGAGTAGACACGGGAGGCACCACAGATCCCTAGAACTTGCCTCCCTCATAAAACACCGTAGCTGCTCTGCTAGAGCTACTGTAAGGCTTTAAAAAAGCAAGCGTTAAAAAGAGCATCAAGAATTGTGCAGCTATTGCAAAACACCGTGTTACCAGGCAATTCCCTTTGCAACGGAGCTGTGAGGCAGCAGCGCTCCTGGGCTGATCACCTCCTGGCAAGGCCCTCTGTAAGTCGCGTCTGCCTGGAAGCTGTGGATTTGTTCGTCAAACTGAAAGGCGCTTTGTTTTTCTTAAATACAGATTCACGAAATACAGGATTTGCAAAACTACAAAATGCACACGTTGCAGGTTTATAGATAAATAGTGAGAACCTTTTACACCACGCAAAGTGAATTCTCCTTCACTTGAGAGCATGCTTTTTAGGCAATCATTGATTTGGATAAACGTATCGGAAAGTGGCAGTATCACATTTCAGCAGCCTAAAAAAGGGTCGGGGAGGGGTTAAAAACATAAACACAAATTCTTGCAAGACAGCGAAGGTCAGGTCTTGACACCCGTTCTGCAGTGTTGCCTGAGCACTTGTGTGGGGTCGGGGTGCTGGCGTGGGCACCGCTCGCAGCCCGATGCTTCCCAGAAAGCTGCAGGAACCCCACGCAGGACGGCGATGGAGGACCCGTTCTGTCAGGGGATTCTGCCTGATTTGAAGGTTAGTCAGTGGCACAAAGGACGAAGCTTTAGATCCTTTTTCTGCCTCGGTGCCAGGGCGTGCTCTCAGTAGTTGCTGATAAGAGAAGGTGAGGGGACTGCGTCTTGCCAAGCTTGACTTCTCTTGTAGCGAGCTACAGGTCTGAACACATACTTCTTTATTTTCTTTTGTGTTAAATCTGTAACTTGTTCTGGTGTGGATGAGACCCACTGAACCTGTCCTTGGAAGCATCCAAACACACACGGTTTTCATTTCGGTGACAACGTAGGTATCTCATATCACACAAAATGTATCGCTTGGCATCCTGAGCTCCATTCTGATCTCTGGCAAAGCTGAGCATTCACATGGCATTTGCCAGAAGTGAACACTGCACACACCACCTGTATTTATGACCTGGCGTGAACATCAGGTCCTTTTATTTGGTTAGAAGCCCAGCGCTGTGTGGTGGTGAAGCAACCTTGACTCCTGGCTTTGCACAGGGAGCCGCCTGCCTCAGCCCAAGGCCCCACCTGAGGACCCACCCATAGGCACTTCATTTTTTGGTGTAGCTACGCGAAGGACCGCAATCTACCCTCAGGAAATGCAGTTTCCATCACTGCTGTTAGAAGTGACATGGCCAGAGCTGATGGCAGAAGTTGGCTGGAGGTGCTTTGCAGGGTTTGCTTTGGATTGCAATGTACAGGCACTTCACTGTCCTCGTTCCCATAAGCTCTTCTGCGCCTTGAAGAAGACCTCGTCCCTTAACTGACCGCTACTGAAGCACCTTCTGTTGGTTTGCATACAACTGGATATCAAACCTACACTATTACTTCGATGTAAACAGGTATCTTTACAAAAAATAAACACATAGTACCAGTCTAACCCTAAAGCCTAGAGCAATAAGAAGCCAGTTCAAACCTAAGTACACATTAAATAGCTTTGGAGTCAAATTAAATAAAAAGCTAAATTACAAGCATGTAAGATCTCCGTTTGCTGCTGACTGATTCTTTTCTAGCCCCGGGTCATGCTTTACATCTTCGCACTGTCTTGTTTTGGTGGCTCTGCTGACTGTGTTTGCAGCACTGAATATTTAACTAGGGAGAAAGAAAAAAAGAATCATGAGTACAATAGCACATGATGGAACCAGAGCGCAAGCAACGGGTACCCGGTACTGGCTGGCTGCGTGTGACATTGGAAGAGCCGTTGCAGCAGCCTTGATTATCTGTCACTGAAAGAGGGATCACGCTTTTCTTGTATGAATCCCTCTCGATGGCTGAAACCATGAAAGCTAAATATTAAATGCCATCGTCTGCAGCATGAGCTCCTCGGTCTTTTACCACGGCTTTCCTTTGTGTGCAATGAAGGGGGAAAAACACCGTGGTGGGTGTTTCACAAAAAGCCGCAGCATCACTTAAGTGGTGTCTTCATCAGAGAGACACGGCAGCACAGTACAGCACCAGGGACCTGAAGAAAGTCCCTCAGAAAAGCTGCTTTTGTGGCAGGGTAAGGAATGGCAGGTTCTCACCTTGGGGTTCCTCGCTTACGACAGCTTCCATGTTTTCTCCTTTTACGTATTCCGCGTTAAGTCCCTCTGAGAAGTAACAATAAAGAGAGTGAGACGGGAGAGTGGAATGTAAAAATGATTTGCTTTGATGCCTTAAAAACTAGTAATGGGCCCACCTACTGTAAAAACTAAGATGCCTTTTTGCAACCTCCTCTGTATTAACAGCAGCGCAGGAACGTCAGTAAACCACAAAGAGTGCTGAGAAAAGCGCTGGCTTTTAAAGTGACCGCAGAGGCTTGGCTGGAAGGCACAGCTTCCAGCAGCAGCCCTTTTTTCCGCGTCTCTTGCGTCTTTATCACGCGAGGCAGCNAGGAGGAGGAGGATGAACGTCTTCTGGACTGGGCTGCGCCTCAGTGCAGATAGATGGTCTTGTTCTCATTAAACACTAAGTTATGCAGAGCTGCAAGAAGCAGTTTAGAGCAGGGCTGTGGTGATGAAGCAGGATCCCAGTGGGGTGTCAAATCCCGAGTAAGTCCCTTATTTAAATGCAAAGAAGTTTCCAATGTTTGCAACAAGTGCAGCCCAGGCGAAGGGGCAAGGCTGGGCCCTGCGGCGGATGGGAGGCAGCAAGAGGGTGTGCAAGGGGAAGGGGCTGGCTCTGCTCGCCCTGGTCCAGCTCAGAGCTGCTGAGGATTGAGTTAAGTCTGTCCAAGGTGGTCCACAGACCTCAGCTGTGCTCTCCAGCTTCTCTAGAGGGCCAAGCAGAGAGGCGAGTGCTGTGCTACCCGCGTCCTGTTAGGGAGGCGCTGGGGACAGGGCGAGGGCTGCGCTGGTTTGCAAAGGCCAGCGCTGAGGCAACCCACGCTGCGCCCACGCAACACGCACTTTTAAGGAGTCTCAACTTTGTCTACACATCTGAATGCAGCGTGAAGAGCAGATGTCTCACCGCCAGGAGTAGCAGTGCCCTGCTATGTCTCACCACCAGGCTTTGATGGGGCTCACACGGGTCTCAGAGGGAAAGAGGAAGGCAGAGAACAGCGGTGGGGCCAAGGCAAAGCAGGGTGCTGGGAACCCTCACGCAGCAATGGGGCAGCCGCTGCCTCCAAAGTGTGGGAGAGAAGAAAAGGTTCTGCAACTGACTGAAAAAGAACCCCATAAAGCCCCATGCTGCCGTCTGCAGCTGGCCAAGCCTTGGAGGCAGAAGAGGAGCAGCCAGAGCAGCACTGACAGCTCCATCCTGCCCGGGCGCAGAGTGGCTCGGGGCAGCGGGACACAGAGAGGCTGAGCCACAGCCCAGGGCACGGCCAGCGAGCGGGAGACGCAGCGTCAGAAAAGAAAGTGGGCTAAAGCATCTTAGGCAGCGTTGCGTTGTACACATCCTTCAGAGGAATCAGCAAACGCTCACCAGAAGAGGCTCAAAACCGAGAAACGGAGCCGCAGCCTCACCAGCGCAGGATGGGTGGGCAAGGGAAAAAAGCGAGGCTGCTCCTCCGCGCTTCAAGCAAGTGGCCATTGCACACCCCCGCTGCCTCCCCAAAGACATGTGTTCTGCTGGGATAACACCAAATGCAATTTATGTTTTTCAATAAAAAGCCACTTTTGCAGTGGCTGACGGCTCTTAGATTTCTGTCATGCATTGCAACGCATCCAAGGCCTGACATTAGCCCAGCATGCCATGTCTGATGGCTTAAATTAATCCTCCTTTATAATTAACTTTAATTTCCTGCCGCCTTTCTGGGGCTTTGTGTCTCTCAGCTTCCCCCTCATCAAAGCCTTTACTCTTTCTTTTTTTTAATTATTTATTCTTGCCAAAATATCATTTAAGTGGGGGGAATATACAAGGGTGTTTCATTCCATCACATTCATTTGACTTTTCCTGCTGATCTAATTTACCCAAATGCTCCTGTTTGTTTCAGGCACAACTGGGAAAATAGCACAATTCCAGCAGAAATTCCCAACCCTGAACACCCTTCCCCCAGAGCAAAGGAGGCTCACAGGAGATTTCATTTGATTAATTTAAAAAGACCTTTTTCCAGCTGTTTGCAACTTCCCCGTGACAGGCTGCAGGAGCCCACTGTGGCCAGGCCAGAGCCAGGATACCTCACACTGAGGAGCTTCATGGGGCAGCTCGTGGAGAAGGTGCTTTCTGGGAAGTTTTGCTGCTTAATTTGCTCTTAATTGCAGTGATTGCTGCACACTTCCAGGAGAGTGGGCTGGACCACCCCACCCCACCACCATTGCAGGTGCTCGCTGGGCTTCCTTCACTGCTCCCTGGTGAGTTTTTACCTCTTGCTGAGATTTTGGGGCTTTGTTTTGTTTGGAGTGGGTTTATTTTTTTCATATTTAATCCTGTTCGATGTCAGTGGGTCCATCTTTGGCTGTGACTGTCTGTGGGTGTGTGTGAGGGGTGTGCACAGCCTGGGGGAGGCAGGGGGTCACTGTTGGTGGGTTCCAATGTCTGATGGGGTGGGGGAGCTCAATAACCCATGGCTGGGGCTTTGCTCTGCCAGCTCCCAGCCATGGGATGCCTGGCATCACCTCCTGTCTCAGGGTTACTGGATTTGTGATACTTCCTCCTGTGTCCAGGCTGGAAAATGGCGGTAGTGTTCAGGGGGCAAGTAGGTGGGTGCTTGCCCTGTGCTTCTGAGGTGCTTGGGGTGGGGGGACACTTACGCTGGATGCTGAAGCAGAACTTCTTCTGCTGGTAGGAGATGTAGCTGGAGACAGCCCCAATGAGTGCCATGGCCAGGCCGCTGGCGATGCCGGCGATGGTCCCCGTCTCCACCACTGTGCCTGTGGGGTGCAGGGAGAGCAGGGTGCTGTGCAGGGCACACGCACCACCCATCCCATCTCACCACTGAACCCATGGCCCCCGTGGTACCTACCTCCATAGTTGCTGTCGGTGTTGCCCCCATCACCTGCAAGAGACACAAGTCCATCAGTGGCCCCGCACCCCTCTGCTCCCCACGCTGGGCAGCCTGGGAGGGAGAGGGCACGCAGGGGAAGGTTGGCAACGTGGTCCCAGGGACAGCCCTGGGCTGGGGGCAAACATGTCTCTGGGGGTGCAGGATCTCTGCTGCCCCATGCCTCTGCCCTGGGCAACTCCTCCTTGTTTCTCGGAAAGGTCCGGAGCTGCTCCTTTCTCCCACTGTGCTGGGGGGAGCTGTAGGGGCAGCCCCTGGAGGGGACACCTCTGCCCGCACCACAGTTAACCTCACCTCTGCCCCGCACCGCTCTCCGTGTAAAGAGCAGAGAAATAAAATGCTGCCAGATAGTTACACAGCGCGCTTGTGCCGTCACAGGTAGGCGACTGGCCAAGCTCCATAAAGTCAGGGAATCTTCCCTTGGCTTGAAGTCAGGTTTAAACTCCCCTTCCCTGGAGAAACTGGGCCGGGAGGAGAAGCTGCTCCTGCAGGAAGCTGCAGTCCTCCCCGAGTCACTCACATCTTGAATTTATGGAAGCAGGTCAGCATTGTATTAATATCTCCGGTGCGGTTTGTCCTTGGCACAGGGATTCATTAAACGTTGATTGGGCTTGTGGTGTTCATCTCGACTACTTTTAATATTTAATGCTGTGGATCCTTGCAAGCACACAGGCTTATCTGATCGCTGCTGATTTTTCTCCTTGTTTAAATCGCTGGTAGTCACATAGTGGAAGGCAAATGAAGGCTTGTGCCCTCACACAGCACAGCAGTGGGCATCTGCTTTTGTGGTGGATGGGGAGATCCTCTCTGCTGCAGAGCCTCCGCAGGGTCAGAAATAAGCACCTCCAATTGCTGGCACGAGGTGTGACCACGGAGACCAAAAATTGTATGTTCCCCTGGCTCCATGGCTGATGCCCACCCTTGCCCGTGCACATGCCCCTGTCAAGAAGGTGACTGCCGCTCCACACAAGGTGGTTTCTGGGAGTTGGGCTGATACGGTGATTATTGCCCGAGCTGTGACTGCTAAAGCAAATGAACCTAGGTGGGTCACCGCTTACCTTTCTTCTTGTCCGGGCTGTAGCCACCATCCACAATGCCGGCCAGGTCGTCATCAGAAAATGCTTTAAAAACAACAAAGGCAAATGGTGGTTGGTGCCTGAAGGGAGATGCAGCCCCAGGCTTCGCGTGTGCTCCGCAGCAGCTGGGGAGCTCATGCTCTCAACCTGCACAAAGCCACATTCACCCAGCAAAAGTCGCCTTCCTGGGAGGGTGACTGCAGCCAGAGCTGCCTGGAAAACAACACAACAGGGAGGAAACACAGTGTGCGGCTTGCTTGGGATGAGAGAGAACCCAAAACCTGAGTGCCTTGGGTTGGTAGGGCCTGGAAATAGGACTTTTCAGGGATTCTGGGCGCAGGTCACCGTGAGCATCACACACCCAGGGTGGGGGAAAGCCCTGCTTCTGGGGAAATGTTTCTCTGCCAGGCAGATGGAGGCTGCTCTGCTCATTTGATTATTTCCTCTAAAACTCTCTGGCTATTCTGAAAAGCCATGTGGGGTTTTCTATACAGCAGGGCCCAGAGCAGGGGTTCATTTAAACCAGCAGCTCCCAGTCAGCCGGCTAGTCTGTCCCCAGCAAGAACAGGGACAGTCAATAAGCAGGTCTGCTTCTCTCGCCATTACCAGATGGCAAACAAAATGTTTAACCCCAAATTATCTTAAACTCATACAAGAGGCAATAATCGATTTTAAGTCTAGCTTGAAAGAAATAGGCCTGAATCAAAGTTTAAATACTACTCTTTTTTAACCTAAAATGACTGATGTATATATGAGTTCATGAATTGTTTTGGCTTGCCCAGACTCGGCTGGCAATGGAGGAAGGAGGAAGAAGTGGTTTGGGTGTGTGGTGGCTGTGCTGCCAGGGACTGAGCGCCCTTGCCCTGCCTCTGATGAGCTTCTGGTAGTGCCAGCCTGGCCTGGGGTCGTGCGTGCAGGGACATGACTCCCCAAGGGACAGCGCAGCTCCAATGGAAGAACTGAGCACAGGCAAGTCTTGCTACAGGTGAAAAAGTTGTCTCGGACATGGCTGTAGTGAGAATGTTTAACTTGTGCAGGACAGGCACAGAGAAACACGGCTGGGAATCAGCAGCTGAGCGAGTGGAGCTGTCGAGCCCCTCGCTCCAGTCCCAGAGGGAGCCTTGGGGCACAGCAAGGCGTGTGATGGGAGCAGAGACCCAATGCTGAGCCAGCAAAAGGCTCCTTTTCTGATGCTGCGCCTTAGGAAGGGTTACCTTTGCCTTAGCAGCATGGAAGAGACTGCCTTATTCACCAGCTTACCACGAAAAAAACAGATTTATGGGCTTAGTAATGAGTATAAAAAGGAAAACAACAAAAAAACACCAACACTGACTATGCCAGAAACTGGAGAGGTCCCAGGCAGCCCAGGGTGCAGCAACACCAGGGGAATGCATGCGCTGGTTTGTGACCGGTGCCACGTTCCAGCGGTTCAACACCTCAGCCTTTGCTGCAGGAGTCTGAAACCTCAATAAGCCCAGAATATCAAAGTGCAGACAAGTCACCTAGTTAATACAATCTAATAAAATATCTGACTATTAATTACACGTGTGAGCAGGGTATACGGCCATCTCGACATCAATAAACTAGCCGCGCAAAGTCTGTTTTCTAGCTCAAGTGCTCAAGGGAACAATCCTCGTAGACAAATGATTCATTCACCAGAGTATTTTAGAGATGGAAAAAAAAGTCTCCCAGCCCACAGCGTCTGTTATGCCAGGACTTAAGCCTGCTCTAGATTTATGTCTTGGCAGTGGCTGCGAACCCCAACAGCACATGCCCTCAGTTAAATAGCTGTCAGGTACGCGGACAAGGGGGACCTGAACGCAGTCACCGCAATTTAATGGGTCAGAAGAGGCCCTGGGAAAGAAACCTGCAGACAGGCAACAGGTCGTTAGGTAGAGCCTCTCTCCGCCAAGGACCATCGAGGTGGGGGCTCCTTCCCTCTCTGCAGCCCCTGCAGAAACATCTCCCTGCTCTGCGCAGGCAGCCTCGGCTTCTCTTTACCCCGTTGCTTGGTGGGGATGGTGCCTGGCAGCGAGACCCTGTTCCCAGGAGGGGACAGGGAGGAACTCCTCCAGGTCCCAGGGGACAGCGTGGCTGGTGGCAAGTGGGATGGAAAGGGGAAGTCAACATACCTTCACCTGGCTTCACGTCCGGCCTCCTAGCATCTTTCCCATCGTTCTTATCATCAAGGGCATCAGCCAAGTTAAAATCCATAGGATCCTCTGCAAGAAAACAGCACAGGGGTCAGCACTGCTGGCCAAAGACTGGGGACCTTTGCAATTAATTAATTTATCAAGGAAATGCTCAGCTTTGCCAAAGGGAAAGAGATGAAGCCCCCTGACCCAAGCATCTCCCGGTTTTGCTTCTGCAGATCCTCCAAACCCACCATATTTCATGCCCCCATGGTGAGAAATGTCATGTTCTTCCACAGAAGCAGTTCCGTGCTGTGGCTTGAGCACAAGGTAATCGGGTAAATCCCGAAAAGCTCAGAGCCAAACTGGTGCTCCCATAGGCCCAGCCAGCGGAGGGGAAGGAGGCGGCTGTGCCGCGCTGACGTGCTGGCTGGAGCGGCCTGGGACTTGACTGCTTGGTGTTATTTTTCCTCCATGAACTGCCCGGTTGGCCCCCTGAGCAGCCCAGCTCTGACAGAGTGGCCACTGCCTTCGCTAAACAGTGGCTAAAACCATGGCATGGAGCCAACCCGAGCTCCTCGGCCCTCCTCCCACCTTGCACCTTAGTTTAGTCTGATTCAAAATGGATTTTTTTTTAAGCCTGGGAGCACCTTTTGCCAAAACTCTGCCTAAGCAGGCAGCAAAGTGCCTGGCTGATGGGGTGCCCTGGGCTGTGTGTGCTGGTGGGGCTGGCACAGCTAGGCTGGGCTGGGAGGAGAGCAAGCCCACAGCCTTAAAACAGGCAGGGGAAGGCGAAATGGCCAGGGAGCCGCTGGGACCCCCAGGGAAGCGCGGGTAATGCTGAGATACCCTGTCCGCTGTGTGGGTTTCTGTTGTATTTTTCTCCCTAAGTGTTTCATGTGAACAAAGAGAGCAGAGGCTGGAAACAGCGGGGCGATGTGTCACGGCACATCCCGGAGCCTCTGCCTGTGCCTGGAGCCAGGGCAAAGCCGTGGGGGCTGGAGGTCTCACCTGGGTTATTCTTGGGGGGGGCCCTCGTAGTTTTTGGCTGCTTGGTTGTGGTTCGGATGACATCCCAAAAGCTGTTGTCTGAAGAGAGGGGGAAAAAAGGTAGAGACCAAAATGATGTTATTCTGGGAGTGGACACAAGGGCTGTGCCGGGGAGGTTCAGTGCTCTGATGTCTCCACAGCATCAGTGCCCCTGACACCAGGGGCACCTCCTGCCCATCCGTGCCCCAGGGATGCTTGAACCCTCAGCGTGGGTGGTGTGATCCAGGTCACGTATCAGTAGGGCTTGAATTTGAGAAGGGGACAAGCAGAGCTGCCAGGAAAACCCCAAACGCTGCTGGTAGGATGCATGAGACCGCCTGCTCGTGAGAGCTCTGCCACTGCGAGGGCAGCCCTGTGCCTGGCACGCAGGAGCAGGACCAGGCACCACCAAACAGACACTTGAGGATGTGCTACTCTGCTGATGAAGTGTCCCACCTAACAACAGCTAACGGCTCCGTCCTCATTAGAAACTTTTATAAACGCTGCTCAGTGAAGCCTGCTGATATGGCTTAGGCAGGGCTGCATGGGCAGCAAGGGAGGGAGGATGGCAACATGCTGGTGCTGAACCTCCTGGCACGCCACTGAGACCCTGGAGCATATCCTCTTCCAGCTCCACTATGCCAGCAGAGCAGGAGGAGGTGGTCACCTTTTAAGGTCACCTTTAGGACTAGAGGAAATGGCCTCAACATGCGTCAGGGGAGGTTTAGGTTGGATATTAGGAAAAATTTCTTCACTGAAAGGGCTGTAAAGCCTGGAACAGTCTTTACAACCTGTAAGAACAGTCTTACAATGGTGGAGTCACCATCCCTGGAGATATGTAAAAGATGTGTAGATAGAATCATAGAATTGTTTAGGTTGGAAAGGACTTTTAAGATCATCGAGTGCAAACGTCAACCTAACTCTACCACGGTAAACCATGTCCTTAAGCACCATATCTACATGATGAGATATGGAGCTTAGGGACGTGGCTTAGTGGTGGACTTGGCAGTGCTGTGTCGGACTCCATGATCTCTTCCAACCTAAACTATTCTATGATTCTATAAAGTCACCTGTTGGTGGTCACCAAAACTTGACAGAGCTCATCTGTCAAAGCCTGATCCCAGCCTCCCGGCTGCTGGGATGGCTCCTGGTTACCTTGGGGAGAGTTTTCCTCAATACAGAGCCCCAAAGGTGAGCTCACATGCACCCTCCCCGGGCGCAGGGAGCTGCACAGTACCTGGCTTCCCTGGTCTTGGAAAGGGCTTTGGAGTTGGCTTGGCTGGTTTGGTGGTAGTCTCCAGAGGGGTGTCAAAGTAATCAGCCAAATCAAAACCTGTTGCAGGAGAGAAGAGATCATTAAAATCCTCATCATTTGTGGGGACAGTGCAAGGCTTTTCCCGCATGTGGCAGCTCTGCAGGTGCTGTGCAAGACGTTGCACCGTTGCTGGAGGCCACCAGTGTCCACGTCAGCGTGGAGTGTCCTGCTGCTCCACTGCTCAATCAGAACTGTACTGCAGGGCCTTCAGATCCGGCCATCGTTTAACCCTCCTCCATCTGAGCTGTGGCTGCTGCCCACCCCCCACCCAAGCAACCCCAAAACAGTTGCCAGTGTCCTGCGGCATGTCCTGAGAGATGGTGCAGACGAGAAGGTGCTGGAGATCGACCTGGTGGCTGGAACTCACTTTGCTCCCTGCACAGCCGCTCATGAGTGACCCTGGGCTGAACAAAGCATGCACAGAAGAGGGGCCAGGGCACAGGAACCTGCTGCGGGAGCCCCTTGGTGCCATCCCTCCTCCAAAAAGCACTCTCTGGAGAAGAAGAAACTTGCCGAGATGAAGCCTCAGCCTCAGCATGTGTCCATTTCCTGGGGAGAGTTTATTGGATCAAACGGCCTCTCTGGGCTGTGATCCAAATGCTGAAGCCCTGTGCATGCTTCTGGCACTTGGTTTTCTTGTCCCTAGCAAAGACCACGGAGGCCAAGGAGCTGGACAGTTGGGTTTGCTTATATTTGTGCCAAGATCCTTGGGCAGGGGTGAGCGGCTTCGCTTCTGAGCGCTCCCCAGCTGCAGTTTATTTCAGGCTCCTCTGGTGAGGTTGAGCAACCCTTGGCTCTTGTGACCGTGGTATATTTAAGTAGGTATGTTTGGTCGGAGGAGCTGCTGGCAATGAAACTTGGGTGAATTTAAGGGAGCTTCCTCAATCAGTGCGGATGCTGTGGAGCCAGCCAGCCAGCACATGTGACGGGCACAGTCAAGGGACATTTCTCCCTGAATGGGGAAATGTCACCAGGCTGGGCCTTTCCATGGAGGCTGGGGATATCTTGGAGAAAAAAAAGGGAGGAAAATATTCTCTGGGCTCCCTCCTGGAAGGAAGCTAGCAGGTGCCACACAGCCAGAAACAAAAGCCCTTGTGTAGCTGAGCTGTGATTTGTGTCTTTTCCATTAGGATACTGCAAAGCATGCAAAATTCAGCCTCGGTCATAAATGCTCTGCTGCCACTCGCCTTCAGCACGGACAGAAATATCAATATTGCATTTACTTTGGCCGTACAGGAGGTGTGCACGTACACACACCAGCAGCAGCTTTCTGACGGGCAAGTGAAGGTGTCCCAAAGGCTCTGAGCACCAAGCCACGCACACACACAGCCCGTGATTCAAATCCCCACGGGAAGCAATCCCCGTGCTGGGCTTAATGATGGGTACACAAGAAGGTCTCACCTGTCCCAGCTGCCGGCCTTCTGGGGCCCTTGGGAGTGGCTGTGACAAAACAAAGAGGAAGGAAAATGTTAGTTGTGGGCATCACCGAAAATGTGCCACTTCTGGCTTGAGAATAAAAGGCAAAGACTTCACCACGAGCTTCTCAGCTGACCATCACTGGTCTGCATTTTTTTAACTCGGAGCCCAGAGCCATGAAACCTGCCAGGCACACGGAGCGTGGCTGCAGCTCCACGCAGGACTGAGCGCAGATCCACGCAGGGCAAGGCTGAAGCTGGGGCCAAACGCTGCCTCTACCCAGGCCAGCATCCCACCGGAAAGCAGGGAGCTCTAACAAACTGCTCTGAATTAAGGCTCCTGGAGACAGCAGCAAACAGAGCAAGGACAGATACTGTACAGGATAGCACGGAAACCAAGAGGAAGCTGCCGGTGTTTTCTTGTCCCCTGCCTGGTCGGTTAGTTGAATGGCAGATCATTTCTAGTGCTGCACTATGTACGGGAGGTTTCTTGTCAGCTGGAGGAATTTTGGTGACGTCCCGATGCTCAGATCCAGCTCCCCTGGCTGCTCCTGGGCTAAAACAAGCTACAGTCAGCCCTTGAGAGGGTTATTTATTATTTTTTTTTCCCTGTGTAAACCACTCTCTATTAATAGTGGCTAGCATTACCAAGTATATAAATAAATTATGAGCGAGAGTAGTGGCTGCTCTATTCCCATTAATTTCCATTCGTGCCTCTGAATACTGGAGTGCTCCTGGTGGGCTTCATTTCCAGTGTGTCAGTATGGTTTGATGTGACCCGACTCCAGACCCTTGGTTTGCTTTTACTCCAGGGCTGATGCAATGAAATCTGGAGCGGGATGAGCAGCTGGGGAGGCTGCAGGGACAGTGCTGCCTCTTCCCCCGGCTTCCCCCGGAGAAACACTGCTTTCCCTCTAGCCATTGGGTGTTTCAAGCCAGGTCTCCCAACATGCTGTATTAAAGGGCTTGAAAAATCCTAGATGAGATCCTTCAGACCCATGACCAAGTCTCGGGTCCAAGATCCTCACGGTCTATCCTATCCCCCTCGTGCTTAACCCAGCACGCCCCAGGAGGGATGCTCGGAGCATCCTGACTCTATTCCACGTAAACTCCAATGTAACACAGCACAAGTGTCCATGTGTCGTTAGACTATAAAGTAAGATGTTTCAAACCCTGTTACAGCTCTCACTTCAATACTTGTGGGTGTATTTTATGCGATCCCAGCGGCTGGGATCACTGGCAGAGCACTCCCCGCTACCACTTGGCTGTGTGCTGGGTCTGGGGATGGTCACCATGAACCCCATGGGGAGGGATGGGCAGTGAGGGGTCCTAGCACGGATGTTTGCATCTCTGCCTCGGTGTCTCCGTGGCCAGGCACAAAGGGGAGCCGGCAACGCGTCTGGGTGCAGCCCACTCCTGGGCTCAGAGAGGTGTGTGGTGTGCTGCGGGGAGGGAGACGAGCTGCTGTGCTGGTGGTTAGGTGACCTCTTTTGGGTGTAAAATGCGAGCTGCTCCGCTGAATTTCCTCCCCCCATGGTGGTGCAAATCCCCCGCCAGCCTCCTGACCTTGCCACTGTTTCTGCCCGGCCCGGGGCTGAGCTCTGCCAGGAGCTGCTGTGCCCCCGGCCCTGACTCACACAAAAATTATATATTTCAAAGCCAAATATTAAATACCGGCATGCCAACAGCCAGGCAGCCCCTTCAGAAATGAGTTTCCTTTGACTGACAGGTTATGCTTGAAATTAAGCGAAGCAAAGCAGCGACCCAACGCGCCGTTTGCTTTCCCCAGGCACCGCGTTGCAGCAAGGCCAGGGAAGGACCTGGCACTGCCCCAGCCCAGCTGGGCTCCGCAGGTTGTCCTCACCAGGAGAGTGGTTAATGCTTTAGCTTCCAGGCCAACAGGGTCATGTTTGATGGTAGGTGTTACCAACGAATGCAAGGAAGCCAAAAAGCCACGTTCAGTGTCATTGCTACATCAAAGCACAGTTGTGCCTTTGCGGCACACGGTCAGCAACCAGCTTCTCCAGGACTATCTATCCCCAGCCCCACCCGTTGGCAAGCCCAGACACTGCATCTCCCTGGGCAGAGATGATGAGGTAGCTCTCATCCTCCACCACCCTCCCACCAGCAGCAGACCCCAAAGAACAAATTGCATCCACTAACATCTGGTTTTCTCCTGTTTAAAAGAATAAATAAATGTGACTTACGTCGCTTGGTGCTGAGGTCATAGAGGGCATCGTCTAGGCTGAAGTCATCTGAGTTGTCCCCATGACCTGGAGACAAAGAATCGGCACTGGTTGTACTTGCTCCGCAGAAAGTAAACCCCCTTTAAATATGGCGTGGCTAGACTCACTTGCTCAAATTGCTTTAGTTTTTAGAGGGCTTTCTGTTTTTTTCCAAGCCTGACCCATCATCGGTGATGAGGAAGACATCAGCCTTCTCCGAATGCTGTGACTGCTAAATTGCAGAGCAGTCATCTCTGGATTTTCCATTTGTCTGCCCTAATGGATGCGGTATAAAAACACATGCTATGCTTAAATTTGTCAAGGAGAGCCTACCAATTCATCTCTCGAACTGCCACTCATCCGTGGCTGTGCTCACGATTATACGTTTGCTAAACACCATGAAAACATTGGGACAGCGCAGACAAGTTCAGTGGAAAACAAAAAAGCCCTATGCACCTCTTCTTCATGAGCGCCTTTCAACATCAAAGGCTTCATATGAAACACTGCTGCTGGCTGCCAAGCACAACTTAGCATTTCAGAGACCACCTGCATCACTCTGCCTTGGTAACAAACCAGGACCAAACCCCCATCCCAGGGATACCCCTGGCAGGCACAGGCAGATTTTTTTGTTAGCGATGCCTCACCACAACTCCAGTCACTTCATAACATCCCGGGGATAGCTCGGTGCTACGCCGTGTTCTCCTGCGATAGGGTCAGCTAATCCTCCCTTTCTCCGTCTTTTTTTGCATCACATTAATTACTGTTGACTTACCCTAGTTCTGAATGTATTTGTCTTGATAAATTCATGCTTTTACATCTCAGAGCATGCTGAGTAATTAATATCCTTTGGGTTTGCTAAGTACTGCAGCACTGCAAGAGAACATTAAAATGGCTTTCCTCTTATTCCTACTGCTAAATGGATTTAGCTATTGCCACCTGAGCTCCAGTGTGCTTCATGAATAAATTTAAAGCTTTACTGACAAGGACAATAACAACTAGAAGGCACCAGTCCATCAGAAAGCAGGTATCAGCGTTTCGGTGAAAAACTTCTACCACGAGTGGTCACTAAGTACTGCAACACCTCCAGCTCCGGTTTCACTTACTCACGTCACCTCTCATTCCATTTGCTGTCTATTTAAATGTACATTCAGCAAAGCTGAGGGTGATCTAAATGCAAGGTCTAGGGCTGGGAAGTTGCCCACCCACAGGGCTTCTCTCCCGTGGCAAAGCGCTCGGCATCAAGCTGCTGCTGGGGATGTGTGTGCAAGCAACACATGTCCCAGCCCATGGCTGCGTTTCTCACCCAGACGAAGGATGCTGACGCTCCTCCTGTGACCCCAGAGGAAAGGCTGGCAATGAGTGATGCCCTGTTGAAGGTGGAGGCCAGTAAGCACCGTGTGAAACCTGCAGAGTGAGGCACGAGGACGAGCCCCTTGCTCAGCACAGTAGGGATGTGCTTGGCACCCTCAGCCTCTCTGTGTGCCCCTCTGCCCCCTTGCCAAAATATTTGCCTCTTGGGCCTTATTGCTGGTGAAATATTAGCTGTGAGAGAAGTGATGCTCTCTTGCTCCAGCAGCCCAGATGAAGCCGTAGGGTTGTCAAGTGGTTTGTCAGTGCAAAGAAGCCAAGTGAGGAACATGCAAGACCATCCACAGTGCTGAAAAATACCCTGTCCTGTTTTTGTGCTAGATGGGGTGCTGCCGAACCACTGGCACATCCCTGCTGAGATCCCACCAGCTCACCACTGCTGTGGCGAACTGTCCCAAGCTTGCTACTCTGGCAGTTTCTGCAGGGTCCCTTTCCCAGCGTGGCTTTTTCCCCCAGCCTTTACTAGATTTGAGGAACCAGCGGGGCTCCGTCCTTCTTGTCTTTCTATTTTAAACTGTGCTTAAAAAAAGATGGAAGGGGGAAACAATGGTGTGTCTCTAGCGGGATGAGAAGCACTACAAACCCGACTAGGGGAAACACGCCGTTGCTGTGTTTCCTTTCAGTTCCCCGTCTCTGTGGCGGGCAGAGCAAACTGGCAGGAGGTGGTGGTGCACCAAGACTCACATTGGTATGCCAGGAGCCATCCTTTCCCTCTCCACCTCCTCCCTCTGCTCGCCATGATTAAATAAATGTTAAGGTTGCTGATGTGGTGCATGCCGAGCCTTGCTGTTAGCACATCCTCCCCGGGCTTCACCTTGGATGTAGGAGCCCAAATACACAGAGAGGGGGAGTGGGTGGCTGTGGGGTATGTGCAGCTCACCCATTCTTCTGCTCAAGGGCTGTGGGGTTTGTGGGGCTGCACGGAGATGCCCACCCGGGCAGGGCTGTGGGCCCTGCAGGGAATGCGAGTGCACCGAAAAATGGGGCCCCCTCTGCCTGGCTTTGAGGGGCTCACCAGACCTGCCAGCTGAGCAGCGCTTACACTGCCCTGGGTTTGGTGACAGCTCCCCTTGGCATCTTTCCCTGCAGGACAAGAGGAGGGTGCTGCTTCCAAAATCACTCTCCAGAGAGCCAGCGGGCACACGAGTGGGTGCAGGGGGATGAAGGGTGCTCAGGGACCCTCCATCCTCACCAGGCTGAGCTAGAACAGCAATTGCTAATGTGTCCTGGGCTGCAGCTGCATCCCGGGCTAGGAAAAGGTTAGGAAAACTGTTGACACACTGAAATCATCCAGTCAGACCTTCCCTGGGAGCTGCAGCACTTGGCACAGCCCATTTCCCAGGCCTTTCCCACCACTGCCCACAGCAAACCGAGATCCTTTTCCAAGGCAATTTAAAGCCAGGAATCCCCTAGGCGTTGGCAAGGATTAATAATAGATTGCCAGTTAATTGAAGCTGACAACATCTTTATTTCATGCAAAGGGTGTTATAGAAACATATTACACCTTTTATGGATCAATAACCAAGCGCTGCCGTCAAAGGCATGCAAACTTGCCTGCTCGCTCTGACAGGTAAGAGCTGAACATTCTCCTCGTCATTCTTTTATTCAATTATTAAGCGGAAACAAACCTGGCATGCTTAAAACCCAACCAGCACTCAGTACACACATTTGCCTCGCAAAGGCAGATTTTGGGGAGGCAGCACTGAGGCTCCCTGCACTGTCTCATGCCAATCCCTTTTCTCTTGGGCTCCCGGTCCTGCTCAGTGATCGCTGGAGGAGTGGGTCTCCCAGTCACAAAGCCCATTCTCTGAGGGCAACCCATGCACAGCGCAGAGTATCTTTATATTGTTTATACTCTCTGGGAGAAGCTGGGGCATATTCCTACATACTAGAGCTCACCAGCAGCCCGCTGCTGATTTCAGAGGTGTTTGTCTGTAGTATGTGCTCAGCAGTCGGGGTCGCGCATGCCCTGACATCTCACCTCCCCCGTACGACGTTCCCATGCTGCCTGCAACCCGTTACAGGAGTATAAAACCACGGATAGGCAAAACCATCCTCCCTTGGTTCCTTGGTGTTGGGCAGATTTGCACCGTGGTTGACGACTAGGCTAGTTTGGGCTTTTTCTTCCCCACCCTTGCACTGGGTCCTTGGAAGAATTCTTGTTTCTGGCTGCTGGGAGCAAACACACGTCCCCAGGGGCAGCAGGGAGGCCATTCAAGCCCTGCGTGCCATCTGGCCAAGGGCACTGGAGCTTCCTCAGGACTGTGGTTCTACGGCAGGGGGAAAACGGGCAAACGAGACGTGTTTTCCATGTCTTTCCTTAATATGACAATCAAAAGAAACCGAGCCGGGACACCTCATGGTGCCTAATATGACTGTCCCAAAGCCAGGGAGGTGGAGGGACCCCAAGGCTGCAGCTGTGCTGGGAGGGGGCTGTAAAACTGAGGTGCAAGTTATGGCCAAGCCAGCGCCGCAGGTTCTCCCGCCTCTCGCCGACCCCTCGCCTTGCCGTGGGTATTTTTCATCAGAGCTAGCTGCTCTTTGAAGGTAGAAGGGGTTTGTGCCTTAATGTATTCTCTCCTCATTATTTTCTGTAGCAGGCAGCTCAAACGCACAATTGTACTCGTCAGCTTTTTAGTTTTTACAATTATATATATATTCTAATTAAGCCCCACTGTTTGACAAAGCTTGAATTACAGTATCGTAACTCACACCCAGCACATTGCTAGGCCGGCTGCAGCACTCGGAGTGAGGTGTATTCCATTTTTAGTGCCAGCCCACGGATCCCTTTGTGCAATATATATGTGTTTAGCTTCCCTGGGAATTGAGAGCCTGTGACAGTACGAGATTGACAGCCTGGGAGATTATGGGAGAATGCAAAGCAGGCACAAGGGCAGTGGAAAGTAATTCAAACTACCTGACTTTTATGCGCCTACCTTAGGAGAGACGCGGCCAGCAGTGGGTGGGGAGCAAAAGGAGAGCACCTGCTGAGGTAACCAAAGACACCAGGGGCTCCCCAGCGACCAACCTCATCTTTCTGGCTCCGAGTGACGGTGTGGGCACGCACAGGTGGTTCCCCGTGCAGGGCACCCACGGCTGCGCTGGCAGCTCTGGGCAGTGTGCTGGGGAGGGAGGGTTTTGGTGCAGGGCCGTGTCACGTTGCTGGAGCTGGACTGCATTCTCGTAGCAGCGTTCCCCATTGTCTCAGCAAAGATACAGCCCCAAAGGCCTTTGGGGAGCAAATCGCTGTGCCTCCACGGGCACAGATCTGCTCTGCAGCAGCTGGGGTGCCTCTGGCAGCACTGGGGGTCCCCAAGGACCTCTCCTGGCACAGGTGACAGCATGCTGCTGGCAGCCAGAGTAGTGATCCTGCTCAGCACAGACCAGAGCTTCAGGCTCCCTGATGCTCTCCACCAGCACTGCCTGGGTGCTGGCATCAGCCACATGCCAGACACGTGGCAAATTTAGCAGGAAGTACCTAGGTGCTTGCAGATCTCATGTTCCTGCTGACGCCTAAGACCAAAGCACAGTCTTACGCGCACAGGGAGAGCAGAGCTTCTTGGAGCTGGGACATGGTCTCTGGGAGCAGCGCCAGTGGGTAAGGACAGCCTCAGAGCAGCTGGACTTCTCTCAAGAGACATGTCCAGGCTGTCTCCTGAACACAGACCTCCTCCTGAAGTTAGCTCTGCTTCGAAAAGCAGACTCTGAACTTCCTCCAGATCCTTGGCTCAAGCCAGGGAAGACAGACTGCCCAGGGACATGCTCCTGCACAGACATACCTGCCGGCAGCCTGCCAGGGTGAGACAAGGAGGGGCTCTGCCAGGAAACAACGTGGGGGAGAAACTCAGTCCTCTGCACCATCGCAGCAGCAGGACCTATGAGTGATGCCAGGGGTACATTGTGCCAGCCCAGGGCACGGCCATCCGAGAGCGGTAGGACACAACACCCCAGCTGGGATGGCCCCTGCTCCTCACGGGGGACAAGACAACGCTGCCATCCTCATTCTCCATTCCCAGTGAAACATTCTGATTTCCAGAAGTACTAATCAAAATCACTCTTGATTATGGCAAAAACAACCTCTGCTGAATTTTTATTTTTTTTTATGCAATTAACAAGGGTATATGGTAATTCCAAGCAATCTTGCTCTTGAGATTAAAGGAAAGCCTGCCAGGAAGCACATGAATAAAGCTTTAAGATGAGAATTTGCATAATGAAGACTTTCTCTTTGTGGAAGGACTAATGGTGGTTATGTTTGAAACCTATTAACGGAAATGCCTAAAAGCCTCCGCTGAAGTCAGCGCGTTGCTGCCGAGCTGCCGTGACCCACACAGGCCCCATCGCCCCCGCTGCTGGGTCCAGTGCCGGGAACCTCAGCTCCACAGCACCCCCAGTTCTGCCCTCTCCTTGGGCCACCCAGGAGGTGGGTGAGCCTGGCCGGACCAGGCATGCTGGATGGAGCAGGACGGGCAGCATGGCCTGTGCACGAGCAGTGATGTCTGCAGCTCTGGGCAAGGCACCTGCTGTGGGCTTGTAACCCACAGAAACATTCTGTGCTTCTGTGTGCCGGGGCAGCCGGACAAGAAGAAGATGTCTGTTGCAATTTTATTTCAAGGCTTAATAGGAATAATTTAAATTATTCAAGAGCAGCACCAAATGGGCTCGGCACCCAGCAAGAGTGGTGGAGGTGGCGAGGAAAACACAACCAGCAAAACCAGCCTGCATCTGGTGGGCTGAGCTCCAGGCTCCTCCTCAGCAGACACTGTTAGCATCATGAAGTGGAGCCAGGCCAGAAAGGCCACCATCCTGGCAGGCAGGAGAAGGCAAGCCTTTGCTGGGAGCTCCCCCTGCCAGGCACTGAACACTTGAGGAACATTGGTGTCCATCCACTCTGTGCCATGTTGAGGGCTGCCTGAAGGTCCCAATACATCTTGTCCCCACTACAAGTGGACGGACAGACCTCCAGGTTGGTTCTAAAGCACTCGAAGAAGCAGCACTGCCCCGCACACCTCCCAGGGTCCCACAACCCTGGGGAGCAGCCAGTGTCTCAGCCTCCGCAGCCACGGCCACACCGGGAGGTCACTCTGCAGAGACCAGACAAAAAACATGGTGGGGAGGAGTTTCTCATCCACTGTTATCTCACACAGCCTTTCTCACTCCTCCACAGCAAGATTTAAAACCCTGGAGGGAAGTGACCTCATCGCTTCTTTCCCACCGGCCACATCCAGTAAAGCGGCTCGCAGAGAGCCCACAGTGTTTACCTGGTGTGCCTGCATGGAGGCTGCAAGGAGACCTCAAAACCTGAGGGCTGAGGACAGGTGCTGGCCTCTTCCTCCTGAATTCTGGCACCTGAGAAGAGTCCCTGCTCCAGACCTGTCTGCAGGAGGATGAGCTCTGCCACCAGGCTGCTGTTCCCCCATGTGCTGGTTTCAGCTGAGGTAGAGTTAATTTCCTCACAGTAGCTGGTGGGGGGCTGTGGTTTGGACTTGTGCTGGACACGCGCTGGTAACACAGGGATGTTTCCGTGATCGCTGAGCAGGGCTCACACAGAGCCCAGGCCTTCTCTGCTCCTCACCCCACCCCACCAGCCAGCAGGCTGGGGGTGCACAAGCAGTTGGGAGGGGACACAGCTGGGACAGCTGACCCCAGCTGACCACAGGGATATTCCAGACCATGTGACGTCATGCCCAGCATATAAAGCTGGGGGAAGGAGGAAGGGGATGTTCAGAGGGATGACGTTTGTCTTCCCAAGTAATTGTTACGTGTGATGGAGCCTGGTTGTCCTGGGGATGGCTGAACACCAGCCTGCCCAAGGGAAGTGGTGAATGAATTCCTTTTTTGGCTTTGCTTGTGCGTGGCTTCTGCTTTATCTATTAAACTGTCTTTATCTCAGCCCAGGAGTTTTCTCACTTTCACTCTTCCGATTTTCTTCCCCATCTAAAGGGGACAGCAAGCGAGCAGCTGCGTGGGGCTTGTTTCTGGCCAGGGTTAAACCAAAACAGTCCTTTTTGGCACCCAAGGTAGGGCTCAAAGGGTTTGAGACAAGAGGTTTGATTGGAATGTGCTAGATGGAATTTATAGCTGTTAGCTGACAGGCTCCTGAGCTTGCCATGGGGCTGGCTTGCCTTACTGTTCATTAGAGCCTAGTTCTCATTACTGGCCGGTTTTAGCTTTCGCTGCTTGCTGTACTGCTGGTCACCTCACTCTGCTGTGCCTGGCAACATTCTGATAACAGCAAGGGTGATGTGCCTCCAGTGTGAACTTGAATTGAAGGGACTGTGACCTGCAGCTGCGGCCACCTGGGAGCAAGTACGTCTTGAAGCGTGTGTGGAACATTGATAAGGCTCCACTTGGAGGAGCACACCCCCAAGGGACTGCAGTCTGTACAGAAGTCCATGGTGGAGCAGGAGCAAGGGGAGTTCATTGCAATGCTAAACCCGATGGTCTGGTCCAAAGGGACCAAAGGTGGAGACTGTGATAGAAATACCTTTAAATTGTTGTAACCTGGGATTTGAGTTGCACGTTATAAGGAATTACTATAGCAGGAACCACCTGAACCAACCGAGGACAAGCCTTACAAAAAGCAGTGCAAGTGCAGCAACGCCACAACCTGAGCTGCCTTTGGTGCCTGGTAACTCCACACAACACACAAACTCCTCCTGTCCTGCATGACCACCGTAACAGATGGAGCCCAAAGTCACAGGGTGTCGTGTTTAACCCTAGCTAGCTGCCCTTCTTGGAGCAAAGACAGCTCCTGCCATTCAGCCTCCACAGCCAAACTCACCAGCTTCCACCATCAAACCCAACCAGCCTCTGCCACAAAACTCGCCAGCTTCCACAAGCATCCAGCCAGCTCCCGAAGGGACAGAAAGCACCCTCAAATCCAGAGGTGCTTCTCATGCTAAACTCTCTTCCTAACTTTCTCCCTCTTCCCAACATTTCTCTTTCACCTGCTCTCAGTCTCTGACTCAAACCAGTGGCTATTACTGTATTTCCATGTTTTACTAAAAAATGACATGAGAAGGGATATAAGCAGAGCACTCGGTCGCCTCCAGTTGATTTTGCTTTTCAAACCAGTGCAGCGCTGCCAGCTTGCAGGCTGCAGAAGCGTGGCAATGAGGTCGTTCTCCACACGCTTTAGGACTGAGAGGCTGTTGGAGAGAAACCAAGTGTTTCCATGGACTTGACTGCTCTGCCGGTGTCAGTGTTGGTACATCATCATGTTAGAGCTGAGAGCGGGAGGGGGCTGCAAGCACCAGCTGGCCCCAAGACACTGCAGCTCTGCTAGAAATGGCTGATCCCAAGGGTGACAGACTGAGCAGGCAGCCACGCAATGGCTGTCTTGGGGGGTGCCCAGCCCACAGCCACATGCAAGGTGGAGTGGGGAGGAGGTGCCTGTGCCATGTGTCATGTCACATCGGCTGCTGCCATGCGATGTGACAGAAGGTGCAACAGCAGCAGGGCCACGGAGGAGCCCTGGGGACCATCCTGTCCCTGCTGGCAGGGTGCTGGCCGCAGCCCATGCTTGTGGCACAGCAAAGGGCCCTTGTATGTCCTTTAATGTGATCCCCACCCCACTCTTTGGGGACAACCCCAAGGAGGAGTACAGCTGCATGGTGCCATGAACTACATCACCTCTGTGGCAAGCTCTGTGCAGGGGCCACTGAGGGCCCGAGGCTGGGCTGGAGCCCTCAGCTCTGCAGGATACCAGCAGCTCCTCAACCTCCTTGTGCACCCTAGGCTCCTCAAAAGCACCAGGTAGTGCAGTACCCCCCACCACAGACAGACAAATACCTCTGGGTGCCAGCAGCAACCCTCAATAGCTCAGCGTCAAAAAAAAAAGGCCCATCAAGGGCAGCTCCTACCAGAGCTAGGAAAGGCTTCACATCAGGGTTTCCCACAAGATACCTTGGACCAGCAGCCACTGATCAGGTCTGCCCCATCTCTGGCCCCAGAGCATCATCCTCTTCCTCTCTCTGACCCCACATGAACCAAACATTTCACCAGGTCTTCTTCCACCCTCACATGGTCGGAAAGCAGGTAGCCCTGTTCTGGCAACACAAGATGCCAATCTAAATGGTTTTCTTCAGTATCAGCACTCAGAAGCTTTCAAGGTTTCCAAGACATCCCTGCACGTAAAGTGGGTGACGTTTTCTAAGCAACTTTAAGAAGATAATAATTCTTTGAGGTTTGTATCAAAGAAGTCTCTGCTGCAGCAGTGCCAACCTGCTTTCAATTAGTCCCAGATCAACTGCATTGGGAGCAAAAGGCTGGAAGGTTTTGATCACAAGTATTTAAGGTTCCTTCCTTTCTGGGGAGTGCTAGAGCCTGGCTGTACCTGTGATGAGGATGGGATGATTCCCAGCTTCTCATTCCTGGGTTGGGTACAGGGACCTTGTGGCCAAGGGCTAACGAGGGCAGGGGGAGCTCTGCCACTGAGCCTAGAAAGCAAATCTCTGACCCTCCCTGGGACAATGCCCCAGGTAACCCTCGATAATCCAAAGGTATCTCTGATGGGAAAGGGAGCTGTTTCTTCTTTTCACTGTTTTGCTGTTTGATTGATTTGTTGAGGTTTTTTTAAGGAAAAACAATTTATTATACCTAAAAAGGGAAAGGATGTGGAGAGCGTATTTTTATTCCGAGACCTCAGCCACTTCACAAGTGGCAGAGGGGAAATTAGCACAGACCCCACTGCACAGGTCAGGGAATGGTTAAAGGTGACCTTCTCAGGTCACTAAAGAACCAGCAATGTCATCCAGGACTTAAGGTTGTTCCCCTCCAGCTGCAGTGTGCAGGGTTCTGCTGGTGAACTGGATTACTGCTCCTGCAGCAAGGGAAGGGGAGATGTGGGAGTGTGGTGAACACGCTCCCGAGCGGGCTCCAGCCCGGTTTCCCCGCAGCGGAGGGCAGCTGTCCACAGCCCGGTGCGGCGATGCCAGGGAAAGGCAGGCCAGGAGCAGGAGGCAGGATCTGAGCTGGAACCACTTTGGGGACAGCCTTGGCACCACCTGTGTCATAGAATCATAGAATCATAGGGGTTGGAAGGGACCTCTGGAGATCACCTAGTCCAACCCCCATATAGTGTCCAGGTGCACTGCCCTGGCCTTGACCCAGCCCAGCCTCCCCAGGCGTAGGGCAGGAAACATGGACCCCAACTCGGTTCAGGATCTCCAGTGAAGGTCAGAAAACAGAGCGAGTTCCTTTTCCTTCTATGACTGGGGGTGCAGGGCTGAAAATTGGGGTGCTTTCTTGTTTTCCTGCATGCTGTCCACCCAGAAACATCATGAGACACATTCCCATTAGCCACTTTCCGCTCATACATTAAGTAATGACTGCAAATTTGTCTAGGGCCAAAGATGCCTGTTTATCAACCAGACAACAGATTGGGGCAAGAAAGCATTGTGTCCATAGCCCAGCACAGAACAGCTGACGATAAAGCCAGCGATGCAGGAGCCCAAAGAAAACCGAAGCAGGAGATTAAATGCTTATCACCTGATTCCCGATGGAAAGAGATTGCTCTCATCAGATAAAGATCAAGAGAAGACGCTGTAGTTAAAAGTAGGTAAATAGGGAATTACACGGTAAAAACGCTGGTTCATCACTTGGGATGTGCTGCTCCTGTCGTGCTGCGCTATTCAGAATGGGAAGCGGAGCGGTAGTGGAAATTAAAGCTTGGGAAACGCTGGCAGATGGAGCGAGGCCCTGGGAGAGCGCGGGGGGTGACAGCCCTCTCTCTCCTCTGGCTGAAGGCATCTGTCTATCCCCTGTCACCGCAGCCTGCAATGCAGGGCTCCTGCCTGGCTGCTGCTGCAGCACCGGCAGCTGCCTGCTTCCCTCTCCATGTGCCAACAGTGGGGATTCAGAATGGGGTCGGGAGTTGCTCAGGATCCAGCCTCAGCTCCCACCGTCCTCGGATCGGGTGTACTGGGACATGCCAGGCTCGCCCAGCCACGCTCCCACTCCCCGCTGGTTTGGGAGCATCGCAGACCCAGCCCAAGGGACCACACCGTCCTGCCACAGCAAAGGCCTTCCAGCATGGAGAGACAACAGGGTGGGGGTGGCTGCAGCCCCCCCAGGTAGGAAGCAGCAGCAGAGAGCTGCTGGAGGTAATTTTGAGCAGGTGGTGCAGGAACTAGCAGTGATTTCTAACCACTGGCCATGGCCACCCCACCCAGCCCAGCAGCTGCGAGACCACCCCTCTTGGCTCACCCACAGCAAGGGAAGCTGTGCCACTTCCCGCAGCCTTTTGCACCAGCTCGTTTTCGGTAAGGTGGGTTTGGCTCTCTGCTTTCATAGAGGAGTCTGGAGAAGTCCCCTGGGAAGCAGAGTTTGGGGTGTGCATGCAGGCTCTGCTGCTGCCTGTGCCCAGCACAGGCTGTGTCTGCGACTGGGGAGGTAAAGCCAGGTAAAGCTGCCTCCTGCATCCGGCTGGTGAGCACCTGCGTGTTCCCATCACCTCCCAAAAGCGCTACAGGGAGGGAAAGGCAGAGTCCTCTCTTACACAGGTGGGAAAGACTTCTGCCAGGGGAAAAAAAGTGTTTCTGTTAAATAATGACAACGTATCAGGACAAATTCTCAGAGGTTTTGTTACAGAATTTCATGGGTTTTTGAAAAAATTATTTCCTTACTGTAATTTAAAATGTCATTTTTATGTCAATGAAAGACAGCTGTTTAATCCTGAGGTAAAACACTTTTCTAGATGAAGGAGGTGCACAGCTACCTGGTTTAGCCTCCCATCACCAGGGGAACAGCTGCCTTATAATCAGAGCACCATTTGCTATAGATGTGGCATGAAATAATTTAAATATAAAACTAGGAGCTCACTGCATTCAAAGAGAAACCTACCAACAGGTCTCTTGCTCTCTCTAACCCCACTTGTGGAGGAGATAGATACAACTCTGCACCCACATCTACCAAAACAACTGTTTGTAAACGGCTACTTTAATTTAAGTGTTATAGCTCTGAGATTCCCTCTGCAAAAGTATCTCAATCATTCACTCCGTTAAGCCCATCACCACAAAACAGAAAGAAGGAATATATCTTTTTTTTCCAAACCTATGTTTAACCTCACTTAAAAATGCTCTAATTTCTGCACGAGGCCACAGACCTGTCTTGGGATCTGTGTGCATTTTTAAAACCACCCATGGGCTCAGTGCGGTCCTACGGATTTTTGGAAATAACGAATTCTGGTTTCCTGGCAAATAACTGCGCACAAACGGCATGGCATCCGCCCAGCATGTCCTGACAGTGCGTGAGACAGTCTGTCACCAGCAGCAGTAGCTGATGCCCAGCGAGCGGGGCCTGGCTGAACCCCTGCCCCAGCTGAAGCAGCCGGGTTAGAAACCAGCCTATTTCTGTGGCAGAAAGCAGGGGTTTGCCTGGGGGCGAGGGGGATGCCCAGGGCAGGCTTGCACCAGATGGAAGCATCGCCCTGGATGGTTTGGTTTTGGGGGGCTGCAACCCTGTCAGCCTGGTGTTGTGCTGGCGTCAGGTTGTATGGGGATTTCTCTGGCCAAAAGAACTTCCAGGGTGGGAAAATGTGGTGGGCAAGGGGGAAGTTTTGTCAGCTCTTGGTCTTTCTACCTCTTCGCGGCATGAGAGCATACTCTGGGGTACGCCCAGGCTCTGTAGTGGAAATTATGCAAATCCTGAGAGGAATGCTGGGTTCTGGATGGCAGGATGGGACTTGGGGAGGTTTTTGCTCCAAATGAGGTAGATGAAGTCTGGCATTAGCGCCACTCAGATCACATTGTCTCAGAAGATGACCCAAGTCCTGCAGTAGCAGGGACACCTGGATGGAGGTGGCTGGTCATCACAGAGAAGCATGCTCCACCAAGCTGCTTGCTTTCATCTCGTATAGGTCGAAGAGGGATCTGATGTAGAGACAGAGACTCTTCCCTAAACTCCTACCCCTAAAAGCACGTTTGTCAGCAGACAACACTTTGTAGTCACAGATTAATGTGCTGTTCAAGATCTTATCACATATCTAGTGTCCCTCCTGCCTCCTGCCTTCCCCGAGCCCATGCTGCAGATACACCTAAACACCCAACCAGGAGCACGTCCTTCCGAAGCGGGATTTCAGTAAGATTCCTCCAACTTCAACAAGTTCTTTCTACCCAGATTTCTTCCTGCATGCACAAAGAGAGCATTTCAAAGGGCAAGCAAAACGCTGAGCAATTCTCTTTTCCCAGCACCTTGTTTGCTGTAGACAACCCCATGCCAGCCTGCGGAGCTTTCCAACAGCAGAACAATGCTGTACGCAGTGTTCCTCCTCCCTGTCTGAGCCACCACCTCCAAACTCTTGCCAATGCCTCTGGCACTGCTTTCTCTGGCTTTTCTACAAACATGTGCCAGCACTGAATCCTACAGCAGACCTAACCCACTCCTTCCCTGAAGATGCTACTCCTGTGGTCGGCCGGCTCGGGGAAGAGGAGCTTGCACTGAGCATCAGCTTTCTGCCTGTGGCCCCAGCACTCCTACAGCACTAATCTTGTTTCCTAGACGAGGTTGGAAAGCAATGAAAAAGAATTTTGGAGTGACTACAAGGCAGTTCTGTAAATGTGTATTAGCCTTAACTTTACCCATATCACACCAGCAGGCTGAGCTTTCAGAAGATCAAACCCAAACCTGACCCTGTGCAGGTCCACCGAAGTCCCTGCAAGCATACAGAAAGTGTTCACCTCTCGCTTTGCAACGGCTCTCTGTTTTCTTCTCAAAAGCGTCCTTCACGCAGCAAACGTTTTCTAGTGCTCACATTCCAAATCACAGCTAGCGACTCCAGCATCTGGATCCCCAACTTTGAAGTTTCCTTTTCAAAAAAAGTTCTTTCATGTTCTGCATTTTGATATGCCACGTTCATCTTCTCCCATTTTCCTCTATTCAAGTTCTTCCACCAATTGTGAATTATATCAATTGGATTACAAAGGAACTATCGCAAAGGTTTTCTCTTCACCATCAGTGGTATGTAGTGCATTAAACATATGTTTTGTTATTAGAGTGGCTTCAGAAGCACTGTCTAATAAAACATCAGTTTTTCCTTTAGTTAATTGTAAAGTCAATGCCTTAAACCTCCAGGAGATACTTTTCCAAGGAGAAACAAATTTGTTTTTAAACCGAACAGTCCTAAAAGTTTATTGTAGTCAGCACCAGAGATCAATAGACTCTTCTACTTTATGTGCTTTAAGGGCTGAAATGGTTGCAACAGATCTGAGGGAAAAATTACATTTTTGTAGAGGGGAAAAAGCCCCAAGAGTTAAACGGCCGTTTCCAAGCATAGATATCACTAGGCTGGTAGAAGAAGAAGTTCTAAAATATAAGCAGAAGTATGGAAATCAATTATTTCCAAATAATATGTACATAAATATTGGGCCATGGCACATTTAATTAATGCATATTTGTTCAAAGATCAGAGATAGTTTGTTAGAAAACCAATTTAGCTTCTTCTGCTTTGTCATACAGACTAAAGACACTATCAAAGTCAAAATTATTCTTTAAATTTATTACTCTGACTTGCTGCTGATACCTAGCAATTATAAATTTAATGACATAATAATGTATTATAACAAAGATTTTTAGCGCAGGTAAACGCCTTACCCAACGCTGCTATCGATGCCAAACCAAGGCTTGTGCTTCTACTCCAAGTAACTTCTCCTGCAACTCTCCCGACACAATGATGAGCAAGCAATGGGTGCAGAGCTGGTGGGTCCCCGGCACCAGCACCCCCTTTTCTGCCAGCTGCATCCACTGCTGCCCACTGCAAAGCAGAGCGCAGACACCTGGAAAAACATCTGGAATGAGCTGGCTCCTCTCTGCTTTCTCTGCGCTCTCGGTTGGGCACCGTTGTGCGGAGACTGTGCAGAGGAGCTGCCTGCAGTGACTGCAGCCATCTGTGCAACAGTTATAAATAGCTGATTATACTGTCTAATATTCCTTTCACATTTAAGTAATTATTGTAATTGCTGGTGGGGTATTGTAGTCACACTCGAGAGGAGAGGTGATCTGTGAGACGCTGTCTGTTAAAACATGGGATGACAACACAAAGAGTCGCCCGTCACTGCTGATACTGCAACTTCGGAGGACATGCCCAACCATTCTTACCGGCAGTTTGTAATCATGAAGATTTTCTTCAAGCTTTTCTTACAGAATGTAAAGCATACAATCCGGACGTGCCCCTTCTGCTTGGCCCGTAAGAGGTAAGCTTGTGCTTCCTGCAAGAACACTGGCCTCAGATGTCAAATTTGCCATCTTTCCATGAAAACACATCAGCATGTTTCTGTGCTGGCTTCCCACAAGAGTGAGGACAGGCGAGGGGAAAAAACAACTGTGGAAAGTTCTTTGTTTAACTGTTTTCCATGTAATTTTGCACAAAAATGTGGCTAGCCCTGGATGACTCAAACATTACTTTCTGGAAAAGCCACAGATCTGTGCATTTACAAAATCATGCAATGCAGTAGCACAGGGAACGCTTGCCTCTGGCCGCTGCTCCGGTTGAAGCAAAAAGTCTTCTTGCTTGGTTTCCTCCACCACCTCAAAATACTTCCATACTGGCTCCTAGCCACACTGCGGGAATACGCCGGAATTCAGCGTCGCTGGAAAACAGCTTGGTGCCCTGCGAGGAATTCCCGTTTCCAGCATTGCACCCGCGGCCAGACGGGTGGTGAGGGCGCAGGGAGCACGGCAGCTCGGAGGCACGGACGGATGTGGCACAGCTGAAGCTCACAGGCAAGTATGAAGGGAAACGCAGTGGAATTCGACCAAAAAGAAACCCAAAACCTACCATATTTTTTCAATTAAAAAGTGGGGGTTTGCGCCTGCTTTACTGGACATCCACAGCCAAGACGCACATTACTCCTGTGCCAGTGGCAGATCCGGACCTCAGCTGCAGGAATCGCGCACGGTATTGATTTTGTTGTCTAGTTTGCTATCCTGAGTTCTTGGTAATTTGTAAACCTCTGAGCCTGCAAGAGAATGGGCTGTCGGCAGCGCTGGAAAGACCGTTTCAGAGCAAGACGCCAAAAAAAAGCCAGCAAATACAGGCAAAGAAGAAACTTGATTTCTATCGCCGCAGTACTGAGGAGCTGGGGCAGAAAGCCCTGCATAGGAAACCCACTTCCTTACCACCACTCGCTATTTTCCTGTGGGCACAGGATGGGCGAGGAGGCTGCCCTGGCATCCGAAACGCCAGTTCAGTGCTCAGGTGGGGAAGGGCTCTCCGAGCGTCCATCACGGAGCTGCAATCTGCTCCAAACCACTGGGGAGAGAGACAGAGGGAGGAGCAGGCACCCACACTGGGTCAGGAAAGACACTACCAAAATATCCAAACCGGAGGCCACGTGGAGAGGCTGAAGCTGCGCGCCAGCACCTCACCCCTACGTGTCCGGTGTCGGCACGGCTCTGCGCAGAAGAGGTTCCAAGTACGGAGCTCGCTTACCTTTACATAGTTATTTTCACGGAGAGGCAATTTAAAGCAGCTCAGACAGGAGCCGAACTTAATGTTGTTCAATTACCTGTGAAGCCTCACACTGGCAGGAATGATTTATGAACGTTTCCATGAAATTCATTTTGATAAAAACACAGCCAAGGATATTTAAGAGTTGGACCCTGCACCCCAGTGCTCCAAAAGAAAACAGAACAGCGTTTTTCTTCTCTGCCCACGTCGCAAGCAACACGGAATGCAAATAGCTCTACTGCTGACGAATCAGATTTAAAAAAAATTTTAGTCTAAAATCAGGACTTTATGCACAGCCTCTCAATCTGATACCCACCAATTAAAAAGGCAGCTGCTGAACTGGTCAGCATAAGCACCTCTGTCCCATGCCGTGACCCTTCCTGGGGTAGGTAAGTACCTAACCCAAACAGGGACTCATTCCAGGCTGACTCAAGGTACATCTCATCTCTTCCAACAGGAAAAGCTGCTCGAGGCCCAGCACTCTTCGTTTTGATGCTAATATCCTTTAACCAGTCTCTGTTGGATGGGTGCCTCCCAGCTAAGAGCAGATTTTTTTAGGAAAACTTTCCCCAGGCCTTTTACATAATTGCTGTCTATTTTCTCTGTGCAACCTTTAAGAGGACTTTTTTTTTCTATTAGAATCATGGAATCATTCAGGATGGAAAAGACCTCCAGGATCACCTAGTCCAACCTTCTTCAAACATCTCCCTATCCCCTAGACCATTCAAACAAACAAACAAACCGCTTTTTAAGAGCACTTTTTTTAAAGGCAACAAAGAGTTGTGGTGAGCTTTATACTGATTTTAAACCCCCACCGCAGCCCCGAAAAAAAAGGCTTGCTTTGCTTTTTTTTTTTCCCCCTTATCTTCCTAGTTACTGTCCAGCTAGGAGCGATTTCTGGGTTAGACTATTCTGATCTGCAGAAGTAGCAGTGCGACTTAAAAAGAGGTAGGCTACCACCAGCAGAGAAGAAATTCGGGTCACGCCGAGAAATCCGCTAATCCAGCAGCTCAGTAAGGAGAGAGACGAAACCAGACGCCTTTCCTGACGCCCCGGGGACTCTGTCTGCTCGGGGTTACCCGAGACACGGGCGGCCCCAGCTCCGCACCTGCAGCATCACGCGTTTCGTTCCAGCCTCCTGGTGACACTTCCTGACAAAGAGGCATCCGCGGCACTCGGAGATGCTGAGATCACCCGCACTGTCACCCGGGGGGGGATCTAGAGCCATCGCATCTGCCAGATCACCTGCGCAGGGGCATCCCCGGGCGCCGAGCGGGGGGGGACGGGGCAGGCGCTGTCGGGGGAGGGTAAGAACCGGCGGCGGGGGCGAGGGGAGCTGGTGGGGTGATGGGGTCTGGCTTCCTGGTGCCCAGGCTGGCGCTCCCGCATCCGCTGCGGTGCCAGGGTGCTCGGCGCAGGGTGGGGCCCCGGCGGGCTGCAGCCCTCCCCGCAAAGCGCGATTTCCCGGGCGGTGCACGCTGCCGGGGACCCCTCCTCGGGGGCGCGCCTCCCCGGCCCC
>VZZY01010197.1:163389-202025 GCA_013400335.1 Eurystomus gularis | reverse complement strand
GGCGGTGGTGCAGGCGCGGGTGCTCTGCCCCGCTCCCGGGAAGGGCCTCCGTAGAAGTGCAGGGGAGGGAGCTGCTGCAATTTCACCCTTTGATGCCAAGGTTTTGATGGTTATGGAACCATAGAAATGTTGGCTGGAAGCGACCTCTGGAGGTCTCTAACCCAAACGCCCCCTCAGAGCAGGACCCACGGAGAGCAGGTCACACCAGCCAGGGCTTTGTCTGGTGGGGAGTTGAAAACCTCCAGGGCTGGTGGCTCCTCCACCTTCCTGGGTGACGTGAGGCAGTGCTGCCCCGCTGCCTAGTGCAGGAGGTTCTCCTGGGTCCAGTCTGACCCTTCCACTGAGCTTGACCACTTCTGTGGTCATCACCCCTGTGTTGTGTTGCCTGCCACTGCCAGGAAGAGTTTAGCTCTTGTCATCTTAATAACTGCCCTTAAGTAGCTGTAAGCTGCAGTTAGATCTGCCCTCAGCCACCTCCTTGCCAAAGCAAACAAGATGCCCCTTGCAGTTCTTGTGCACCCGGTGCTGGGCTTTCTTCTCTACATCTGTTTTAAATGGGGGGAGGGAATTGTCAATAATATAGTAAATAACTGTGTTGATATTCATGGATTGTTTCACTCCAGAAATGGGGGTGAGGATGCAGCCTATATTTAGGCAAAATTTCCAAAGCCTCAATGGGGACTAAGAGCCTGAAGAAGTGTCTGGGTTGTCCTAGCCCCCCCCCCACTGTATGGCAGTTGGGAGATACTGCTGTCCTTGGCTGCACCAGCCAAGTGTCAGGACTGCCTTGGGTCCAGACAGTGTTTTTCATCCTTGGTAGGAACTTCACTTGAAAAGATAGCGAGCAAACAGACTGTGGAGGAGTTACAGTCCTCTTTAGAAGTGCCCAGTTTGAAGGATGCGGTGAGGATAGCAGGAGGAGGGATGCTCTGTTGCTGATTTTCATCTATGGCCATGCAGAAGATTGCAGGCGTCACAGCTCCCAGTGCCTTGCCCTCCACAAACCTTCTGGGGGAAGATCTCTGAAACCCCCACAAGCCGTTTCAGTAAGTTAGCGTAGCTCAGCGTGCTCATACCGCACCATTGGAGTTGCAAACACTTCTGTACTGTGGAATTCTCTCTGCAGCAACTAACGGGAGTAACAGGGGTCCCAGATTACAGAGGAGCTAAGCTGGAGCAGATGCACTTCAGCTGCTCTACAAGGCTGTCTGTGCATTCAAAATATTGCCTCTTCTCCTAGTTACACAAAGAGAAACTCGGGACTACAGTCCTGTTCGAGTCAAACTAAAGAAAACTAGCAGGGTAACATTTGTACCTTCCCAGTCTGGTTCCCCAATAACCTCTCCCTCAGCTATTTGCATTTCAATGGCTTTCCAAGCCTCTGGTAATTGTTGGGGGTGGAGGCGGGTAAAAAGGCTATTATATTAGAGTTAGATCAGCTTTAGCGAGCCCGAAGGCATGAGAGAGCATCGCAGCAGCTGATGCAACCCGTGACAGTATATTGTTCGCCATTCCGTGTGAGCCTGGGGTGCGCACCAGTGCTTGGGAGTTGATTCATAATTACAAAGACATGTATGAATGTAGCATTGAATTGGCAGGAAGACAGCAGCAGCGCTGCGCTCCGAAGCTGGAGGGGAAGCGGGGCGGTACGAGCCGAGCATTCGTGTTGGAACCATTCATCTGGCTAAACCCCCCAACTTCGGAGGGTGCCGTCTCTGGCTGGTCGTGCCCAGGCGGGGCTGGGGCTGTGTATGGCAGGGGTAGGTTGTGTCTTTAAGGGAGGCCGAGCCCAAGGCAGCTGGAGAGCCTGGGCACTGGCCAGCGGGTGACTCAGCATCGCCTGACCAGGAGTCCAGGCTATTCTTGGTCTGGGGTGTGTTTAAGGCAGGCAGACCAGGCTTAAACACTTGCAGTTGCTCCGCAGAGGATGTGCCTGTGCCGAGGCTGGAGCCTCGCACGCATTACGTTGTCCAGGAGTCCAGTGCGGTCTTCCCGTTGGATGGCTTTCCTCCAAGCTCAGGGGGGCTACAACCTTTTCATTTTCTTCTCTTGAGCTAGATTAAAGCTGTAATCTTTAAACAGTGGAATAAGCAGTCATCTGAGAAACTTTCAGTGGGAAAATAGACTTGCTTCCCATTAACAGGTATCA
The DNA here is from genome assembly GCA_013400335.1 of Eurystomus gularis. Lineage (NCBI taxonomy): Eukaryota > Metazoa > Chordata > Aves > Coraciiformes > Coraciidae > Eurystomus > Eurystomus gularis. The sequence continues at coordinate 199,876 of VZZY01010197.1, read as the reverse complement.
CGCTTAACTCTTCATGCTGCCGTGTAAAGTCTGCTCCCTGGGCTTAGCGTGCTTTTTGTCTCTCTGGGCAGAAATATGTTTAAAGGGAAGGGGAAATGCTGATCCGGAAAGCTAATGCTGGGTCTGACAAAAATCTGATTTGGAAACTTTTTCTTCCTAAATCTATTCAAATAATTTAGCAGGCTCAGAACATGTAATCCGTTAGATCTCAGAGCCCCTGGCAGGCACTAATCAATTACCCTCGATAAGTGATGGGCACATAAAAAGCATCAATTTAGCTGCTACTGAAGTGCTGCTGTTTTAAAAGCAGAATGAGCTGTCGTGTGGCAATGCATAGCCTTGCCACACAGTTATCTCTGATGGAAAATGAAAATACTATACTCAGTTTTGAAATGAGCAATTTCAAAGGCTGAATTACGATTCCATCTGTGTCCATCTCCTGCCTGAGGTATGGTTGTTTTATGATCCTGTTTCCAAATGCGACAATTCTTTGTTAAGTAAAAATGTTGCTAACTTGGGTGTCTTTTTAATTCCCTTATGAAGCTGGAACGCGTCTGGTCAGATTTTCTAAATGCCTTGTTTTCGAAAGTCTCGATTAAAGCTATGATCCAAGTGGTGCCTTTAAAAAAAAAAAAAAAAAAGGGCAGCGAGCAGTGGTATGAGATGGCAGCGCCGCAAACAGCCTTGAGCCTGCACCACCCCAGCAGCTAAAGAACTCGGGGTATTCCCAGTCCCTTCCGTCACAGCTACATCACCGTGGAGAAGGAAGGAGTAGGTTTCCCTGGGCAATGGGCTGGCTGGTCGCCGTGCTGCTCGCTCTGGTCTTGTGCCAGAGCCAAGATCCAAAAGACTTTCCTCCTCCAATGGCAGCAGCTGAGTTGGGGGAAGTGGCTGGGGGTCTCTGGGGCTCGGTCCCCCCGAGCTCGCGGTGTGCTGTGGCTGGCTGCTGGGGCTCACCCGCTGGAAGTCACGGCTGAGTAGAGCTCCCCGTAAACAGACTCACTCCATTTCTCACCGCCTGCCAAGTGCTACTCGCCGTAACCATCTTCCCAGTCTGGTTCCTTGCAGAATGGATGCATTGGGGGATATTTGTACAAGCTAATTTTAAGTATGTCATTCCTCTGCCCAAATAAGATGTCTAGACTCCTGCTATAACCCAAGGTGAGAGGCGGTTTCCTAATCACAGTGCTCTGAATCACAGCCTAAAAGATCCCTTGTCTGGATGGGGAGCATGAGCACTTACCTGGGTGCTTAAAATGGGTCTGAATATGCCCTGTTGTGTGCTGGGTCTGCCACGCTACTGCGAACAAGCACAGAACCTCCTCGCTTTGGGTGAATCAAGTGCTTTAGCCGCACTCTTAAAGGAGAAATGTTAGTAGTACTCGGGTGGAAATTAACTGGAGAGTGCATTTATTTTTGGCCAGTCCGCTGGGAGCACCTGCCAAGCATTACCTCTCATTTCAAGCCTGGCTGTTCCTGCTGAGAAAGTCTGATGGAGCTTCGAGTCTGGGTCAAGGTGAGTGCTTGGCTCTTCATCAGCTGTCTGTGCCATTTAAAAGGGAAAGAGGAAAGAAAGCTAAGCAGCAGATCGGGTGTGAGGAACGGTGTGCTCGTGCTGAAGAGTGCAGGAATGAGAAGGAACAGGGCTGCTCGGGTACGGTTTATGTACTAACTAGATGCACCTGCCTGTCCCCAAGCATCACTGTACAGTTTTAGAATAAAAATCTTGAATTGTAAATTAAAGAAAATTAATTCTGGCCTTGTCTACTCTGGGATGATAGCCAGCTGCTTAAATAAGGGGTGTGTGTACCTGTTTGAAGCTGGAGTAACTGACACAAGCCACGGAGCCTATGTAAAAGGTTTTCAAGAGTCATTAAAGCCGTTGGGTGGCCACGCTTGAGCCATGAGGACTTTGGCATCAGAGGGATCAGGCTCTTCCCTTCCATGGGAGCACAACTGGAGTGTGCCCAAGGATGTGCCTTGCAGGGTGCGTGGAGGTCCCCGGTGCCAAACAGGAGCTGGCATGGCCAGGCTGCCTTCTGCTTCCCAGCACCGTGTGGCTGGGAGCGTGCTGGTCCAGTGCTGGATCCTGTGCTGCTCTTCTGGTGGCAGAACTCATGGGCAGAGATGGCAAGGACTTTATCTTCTCAGAATAATTGTGATCTCAAATGGAAGGACACTGAGGCATTGGGGTCAATTCACTTCTTTTGCAAATGCGTTACAAACTCGTGTTTGTTCTCTAGATTCCTGAAAAGCAGAAAAACCTGGTGTTTTCTTTTTTTTATTTTTTATTTTCCACCAGGGACAGAAATCGCTGGCTGAGAATCTGAAGCCTGAACCCAAAGAAAACACATCTCAAGAAGCAGCGTAACTATTCCTGCCAAGGTTTTCATTTTTTTTCTCAGCCTACTCCAGAAGTCTGCAGAATCCAAAAGGGGCTACAAAGTGTAAGGTGACGTTCGGTGGATCAATGAACAGCTGTAAAAGAGCTTTCCTGCCTTTCCCTGCAGTTAATAACTTCGTTGCACAGAACTTAGTTTTTCAGAAAGACCTTGTGTGTTTTTTGGCTGACTGAGGACCGGCAAGGAATGTTCATAGTTATGAACAGGGAGATTTTTTTTTTTTTTTAAGGGAGAAAAACCCCAAACCCTCAAACAAACAAACTTGCTTTCACCAAAACTTTTGTTCTTCTTGCTGAGACTGTGCAGTATTACCTGCAGTAATCAAATGGTGCATAGAGCAGCCTTATTCTTCCTGAGAAGTGTGGAATTTGAGTGCAGAACAGGTAGTGTCAGGCAGTCAAGGTGTCTGCTTGGTTTTCTTCCCTCGCACTGGACAGGCATGATCTATGTGGCTGGGTTAGTGTCATGGTGGGGTGGGCACTGGCAAAGAGCAGATATGACTCATTGGCTGATATTGCCTGGGAGCAAAGTGGTTTTGTTGCCAAATCCTGGATGCTGGCCCTTGGAGAAGACAGATGACTCTATCTTCTTGGCTCGTGAACCTAAAGGAGACTTTTAGCACAGCTCAATTGTACGTGTCCCTTGGGAAGGGTTTTGAGGCCAAAACCACTAAAAAACCCAGACTCTTTCATCTAAATACAGACCTAGGAAATTACTGTGGTCTAATATGCACTCTGTCTTGTACAATATTATACCTCTTTTGTAAACAAGGGTTTGCTTGTTTACGCATCATTCTACCTGTAATGGAAAAGTTCCATCAAGTGTAACGGAAATTATGTACAGAGAAGGAAACTAACACTTACAAAATCCCCAAACTTTGGGATGATTCTTAAGTTGTTGTGTGGAGGTTGTTTTTCTTTTTTTTTTAACCTTGCCATAAAATTTTGAAATTGGACAGTGATTTTACATTAAATTTTGTTACACATTCAAAACCCTATTGAGAAGTGTTCATGTGTCTGGTACTTTCTCTGTGACTCTTCTGTAAATGTGAGAGAGAGTTAAAAACCCCAAGTGTTGGAGATGGACAGGTTCTTCTCAGAAGTTGTTGTTCCCTTGTTGGGACTGTTCAGGCTTGCTATGGGCTGGTGATCTCTACCATATTAGCTGGATAGATATGAATTTGATGTTTTTAAATTAATGTTATGGGAGTAATTTTCTTTTTATCAGGCCCTGGGGGCACATATTAAGTACTATTATGTGCTATTATGTGTGACTTAAAAATAGGAAAATCCATACAATTCAGGCCCTTTTCCCATGTCTTTTGTTGTGCTCTTGGGCTGGTCTCCACCTATGGAGTATATGACCTTATCCCTGCTGGTGGACCTCATGGTAACGTGAGTCAGTGTGGAAGGGTTCAACGTGCTGTTAAATGAGGTTATTTGCCTACAAACCCAGTTGTTTCTACTGCTGATGCCATAGAGTGGATCTCCAGGTGCAGCAAAACTCCAGGGCTAGCAAAAAGTGGAGCTGGTGGGTGTTTAACTGCTGACTTAATGAAGAGAAAAAGATCTGACACTATTTTGACATGTGCCTGAAGTGATTCTGTTTTACACTCATATGGCTTTGAATTTTTTTCCTGTCTTAATTTTAACCCTTTTCCTTTCCCTCTTACTATTGCAGATGTCGTAACGCTTTCCTTCCCCTCTTCCCTCCCTGCTCACCTCCTACATTATTTAACATTTTCCTGATCTGGCGGGAATTTAACAACCTTATTTCACCCAGTCCCAGTCTACATTCCCACTGGACGCATGCAACAACATCAAGCCCGCTGAGATGCAAAGAGCAAACGCTCCCCAGCAGAGTGGGCTGACATGCCGGGCAGACCTTTGGCTGCCGGCAAGTGATTGCAGAGTATAAACCCTGCCCGTAGCAAAGAACAGAGCAGCCTCTCCGCTCACACAGGCGTTGGCAGGAAGCGTGTGCGTGCACGGGTGTATTCGGGTCAATGCAGTTCGACCCAAGTTTTGTCCTCTGCTTGTCAGCCCAGGTGCTGTGGGCATAGAGAGGAGCTATCTTTCTGCTAAAGATCTTACCGTCAAAATAGACTCTTGTTGCTAGACCCTGATGTAACAGCCAACTTCCTTGCCCAGAGAGAATTCCCACTGATTTCAAAGGTTTTATTTCCACAGAGAAATCAGTAAGCACTGCAGATTTTGGAATATTATCAACATTAAAACAACAGTCTGGACTGTGTTTTCCCTGCTGTTGTCATGTGAAGCACTTAGGGGTGACTATAAGTGTAAGTCTCTGTTACTCTTTCATTTTGTTCATTTGATGGTAGAATTGCTGTCTGCTTAGTTAATTAATTTCTCCTGCTGTGTTCTGGTCTCTCACACAACACCGGTTTAAAAAAAAAGTCTTTGAGAGTGAGACAATGTAGTGTGAACCCACAAAAGTTGTTAGAGGGACCCGAGGGAGATGAGAGGTTATGAAAGTTGATTTTATTGTTTAAAAATGTTTTTCCTGTAGAACACAAGTGAGAGTGCCACTGTGGAGTCAGCTGTCGGAGCAGCTGAACGGGACAGAGTTTGGTTGACCTGCTTGGAAACCCATTATGAAATTCTGTGACAATTCACTGTAAGCAAGTTTGTAAGTGATGGAGAGGCTGCTTCTTTCCCATTCAAAGCTGTCGGACCTCTTTACCACTGGGGTGAGGTTTGTTCTGTCTCCTGCAGCCCCGCTCTGGGAGCTCCGGCTGCTCTTTGGACTCCGTTGCTGTTCCTGCCACAGTCAGGCTGTGAGCTGTTCCTCGGCAAATCGCACTGATGATAATTAAGTTTTCATTCCCTCATCTTAAACCAGCTGCAGAAGTGTCAATATTGTTACTGCTGTTTTACAGGTGAGGAGAAGATGAGAGAAATGTGATTTGCCTGGAGAGCTCAGCCCTGTGGCCGCACTGTGAACTGAGCAGCTTGAGCTGATGGGGAGAGGCTAAAGAAGAGATCCCCTGGGTCATCGCTGCTCTGAGAGAGGCCAAGGGACCCCAAAATGCCACCCGCTTGCCTCCCTGCAGATCAACGCCAGCTTTGATTCACGTGTCTTTAAGCTGTTGCATTGCTGGTAGCATGAGCAGCTGTGGTTTGCCTTGAGCTGAGGCGTGCAGGCAGTGTGCATCTGGAGCCCAGGCTGGTGGGACTCTCATGCTGCTGTGGACAGGTGTTCGAGCAAACACCCACCATGGTTCTCCCTTCTTAGCGTCTCTCCATGGTCTGGGCCAGTGCTTGGCTCCTTGGTACTGGTTGCATAAAGACTATAAAATGGTCCGTGTCATCTGGTGTGTTTCTGAGTGTTGTGGCTCCTTGGGAAAGCTCTGCTGTGAGCCTACTGTCTTCCAGATGCAACGTCTACCATCCCTGCTCTTCCCGGCGGAGCCAGTGCTGTCCCTGGTGGGAGTGTTTGCTACATCAAAGCCCTGGTTTGTGCTGCGAGCGGATGATTTCTCTGGTATATTTACACTTGTAAGGGAAGATTTTTTTTTTTTTTACCCTTGTAAATATCACGGCACTTCTGTTGCTTCTGTGCCGGCCCATCTGTGCACCGTTTTCACTTGTACTGACTCATGTTCACAGAGTAGTAAGAACCGTCTCTAAGTGTTTTAATTTCTGCATTAGAGCGTGGGCCCATTTTGCTTTTCCAGTTAGCTCCTAGGCAGCTGAGCCCTGGGTTTTCTTTTTTCTTAATGACCTCTCTGGACTCTGTTGGGTTGGTATAGATTTTAATGAAGTAGTTTGCATTTTTTCATTCAGATTTTTGCAAGACTTCCCTTCCCATGTTTCCGGGATTTGTTCTCTGTAGTGAGATGTGCTTTCGGCATGACCAGAAGTCACTGGGTGTGTGCCCTCTCTGAAGTGGGTACAACATCTTCAGTCTGTCATAAGGTTTCACGTTCAGATATTCCAGAAGAAGGAAGCATTAGATTAAGATTCTTCATGCAGATTGCATTCAGGCCCGTTGAGCTGCGCTGTACTCTTTTCAATGAATGATCACGCACTCATTTTCTTCATCTTCATCTCTTTGGGTAACCAGAGTGGACAGCAGCTGTTTACTGAAGAGCTCTTGATTATTTTGGCTTGGCTTTGCTGCTCTGTGTGCACCCAGGGTCATCTTCATTGTCTACAGGTCAGAGCTTGCTCTGGAGGTAGGCTGATCACAGACTTGTTTCAGTAACTGTTTCCCCAGTGTTCACTGAGATGTAGTGTCCATATCATTACTCAACTTGAACTATCTCCCAGGTCTCTTCTGGCCTGGTACCACAGAAGCCCTGCAACCAAAGGGCATATGTGCAATGAAAGTCCTACCAAACCCTGCAACCGCAGGAGCATCTTTGGCTGCGGTCAGATGCTGTAAGTGTTGCCTCACCAGTGTATCTGGCACAGAGGGGCACGGAGCTTGCTCAACATTGAGGATGGTCAAAGTAGCTGCTGGATCTCTGCTGCACATGTGTAAACAGCAAATATATATATATATATATATATATATATATACAGCCTGAGGCTGAAAACAGCCAAATTATGATCCTTTTTTCCCTGTAAGAATATGAAAAGACGTGTATTTCACAGCAGTCAAGTCTGCCAGTACTTGAAGGTACTGCTTTTAGAAGCGTAGAGATGTGAGAGCATTTCAGTAAATGACAAAAAGATCCTTTTAACAGGGACAAAAAAGAGTGTTTTTCCTTAAACATATTCTTGGGAAAGACTTGAGCCATTTCAGCTGAAATGAAAAAGTTTAGCCTGAGGCCAAACCCAGCTGGAGAAATTGTCAGCCCAAACAATTAATTATAGCTGAAGTTATGAGCAACCAAAACTGGAGTTATACAATAGTCAACTGTAATTACAGTGGTGCTTTCAACTCTGCCTATAGCATTGGCACATGTGTCAATTTAAGCTCTTGGGTGACTCTCTCGGGAAGAGCCTTCTTGCAGAGCTGTGTTTAAACCCCAGCTTGCTGATTTGAGGCGATGTGAGCAAGCATTTCACACCAGAAACAGTCTGCTTCTGAAAGAGGAATTAACTGGTGACTTTCAGAGCAGTGTCTTGTCTGTGTTCAGTGTTTAGCCGGGGTCAGGTTTAGCTGGGCTATTATGTTTCTGTTGCATGTGGGATGAAGGGCATCATGAAGAGGGAGCCTCCTCTGACAGGGAACAGCTCAAGCATTAGGAAGCTGAGCTGGCAGAGATTAATGGGGCTGCATCCCATCTCAATATCTCCATCTGGGCAAGGCTTTCCTGGGAAACTGGAAGGTAACCTCCCGATGATGTTGTTGTAAAAGTAGTTCCTCGCTTAGCAGGGAGAACACATCAAGACTGCAAGTGTGTCCTGAATGAACGGTTCCTCATGGAGATGTTCATGCCACTCACAATCACAGGTGAGCATTTTAGAAGCTGGCATGTGGGGGAATAGTCTCGCCTCCATTGGTTGCTAAATTGAGCTGTGTGTGAACTCTCTCAGCAGTAGAGGTAGTGCTGACAAACAGTCATCTTTGGTGATGAAAGGAGCGCAGGTGAGAGGAAATTTTGTGGGAGGAGATCCTGCTCTGAATTTCTTGTGGAAACCATAATTATGTGATTCAGTATAGAGAGGTATGAGGGTTTCCAATGTAAGCTATAAAAAACGCTTAGGGAAGCAGCCTACGGATGAGGCTGCTCATTCAGACCTTATCTACTCATGTGGGAGCGTGGAAATCTTGCGCTCCACCTTATCTCTTCTCCCCTGGGAGATCAGTGTCGAGAGTCTGACCTCTCGCTTACTGTTTCAAATCAAACCCAGTGTAATAGTGGCTCTGGCCATGCCGTGCCTTAAACACTTAATGAAGTAGTCTTGTTCCCTGCCCTTGCGGGCAGAAATATATCTTGCCAAAATACCACTTAAGTGGTACCTGGAGGATAGTCATAACAGAGTAGAGCTGTGGTAGAAACATCCTCCCTTCCTCCAGGCTTTCCCTGCAGCTGCAGAGCTTAGGATGTTGGAGGCTGTGAAGCTTTGTCCCTCTGCTTCGGGGCAGCTGCTATTTTGTTTATGAAGACGGTCTCTGTTTCTGTGCTTGCTCCTGGGCTTCTGCAGTTCCCTGCAGATTCAAACGAGCTTTAAATCAACATTGATTCAAAGCATTCAGCACAAGGAGATCCCAGATCTGGAACGGATGTTCTCCAAAAGCGAGGGCACCTTGGTGCCAGCATGGGAGTATCCATGCAAAGCTCTCAGCCAGAGTGGGCCCAGGATCTGTTTTGCTTTCTCACACCCGGTGCTGGTATATTTCAAAGGATATCAAGCAGCAAATGTGGCAAAGGGGAAAAATTGTTGCAGACTGTGTTTGGCAGAAAACCAGCAAAGATAAAATACCATACGTTCTGTGCAATGAACTCCTACATAAATGATTCATTCACTAGAACACAGCTGGGGTCAACACCTTCTATTTGAATAACCCAAAGTTATGCAAATATTTTTATGTGGATTTTCTCAAAAAAAAAAAAAAAAAAAGGCAATATATACTGTTCCAATAAAAAAGCTCTTTATCTATGTAACTTTTAAGAATCAAAATCCCACAAGAACAGTGTCATCATGTTATGCACGTATATACAGCAGCTGAATAGCTAGAAAATGACAAGATATACCCTAGAGATGCAAACTCTGAAAAGATTGCTTGTTTTCCTCTGTATTACCAGCCAAGTCTGTTCTACAAATTGTGTGTGGTGGAGATCACACTATTTCAAAATATCAAATTGCTAATTAAAGAAACTACTCAAGGAAACTTTCCAGTAGAACAATATATGCAGTGGGATAATAGTAGTCACTATTTCTTTAATGAGTTTCTTTCCTAACCAGAATTTCTTACAATACATTCAGTGCAGCCATTCAGTTAGATTATTATGAATCACATGTGTATTATTTCTGATTCGGTATTAACATAAAAACTTCTGATGAACCATAGCATTACAAAAACAGGTCTAGTGCATAGAATACAATATCATTCCTGCAGATAAAAGCTTGGAAATGAAGGTCCTTATGCAGCAATACAATTTAATATGTTAGTGTCTGGGCTTAATTTGCAAAGGTGCTGAGAAATTACAGGTCCAACTGAAGCCAAGAAGAGCAGAGTGTCTCTGGATGGTCAGATATGTTGATCCACAGCATGAGCATTGCTCTGCAGTGCAGCATTGCATTCTGTAGAATCTGGATCAGCAAAAGGTAATGGGAGGGAGAAACCTTTCTTGGGGGGTGTTCTCATAACATGGTTGGTTGAGTTGGAGATTTTCTTAAATACTTCTATTTTGCTCTAGCAAAGTAATTTAGCAATGTAATCCAAGGGACGCTGTGTGCAAGCCTTCATGAAATGGTGCAGGTAGATCAAGTCAAGCAAACAGTAGTTTAGCTGTGTAGCAGAGAGAAGAGCAGAGAATGTAAGAGATCTCTTAAATCCCTTCTTCCCCATTCTGTGAGAGGATGGTGGTGAAAATATTCCCTTCAGGTTCTGAATAGGAGTTGACATAATAAGGTGGATTTCCAAAAATATTCCAAGAAGACAGACAGCTTTTTCGGTGATTTGTTGATGGTAACTAGGTGGTATTCTTGAAAATCCTTCATTCCTGCTTAAGAGGTTGTCTAGTGCCTTTCATTTTCTCCGGTGAACAAGAATAACTTTTTGATCTTGGGTTTTGCATTCCCAAATACCCATTCTTTGTATTCCCTTCAGGTAAAGAGAGCAAACAACCCATTAAAGCAAAGAATGCAAGAGCTTCCTAAGTATCAAGGTAAGACTTTTCCTCCTCATATGTTTGAAGTGATTACCAGGCATTAGATAAGTAGTCCTTGATGAGTCCTTGGTTTGAATCATACTGTCTCACCACACAGCCAGAGACCTGTGGACTGCCTATTCTTCAGCTGCCTTAAAAATCTCTCTTGTAGCCTCTGGTGGTCTGAATGGCTTGTCCTCTTCATTATCATCAGACTAGGTGATAATGATAGTGTGGGTATAATGGCTTTGGACGGTTCTTCCATAGCTGGTCTTCACCCTGGTGCTGGTTACTGTGACTCTTCTGCAGTCCCTTGTAGTGATTGACTTTCATTCCTTTCCAGGTAAGAACTAAAACAAACCCTGTGGGAATGAATCCTTTGGAGAAGGACAGCAGCTTCATTTGGCTATTATTTGAAGACAGTGGAGCCAAAGCCTTCAGGTGGGGCATCAGCACTTCACCATGCTGTGTTCTACACTAATTCATAATAAAAAGATTAGAAAACTTAAATATGGTTCTCTGTCCATTTTGGCCAGCGGAACTGGACCAGGGTGTTATTTCCTCTGTGTTGGTTGCAGATGGACCAGTCTGTTACGAAATCAATTTGTTTCTAAACATCAGTAGGACACTACTGTGGTCAGGCCACATGTGCCATTGTTTTCTTGGCATCTAAGCTTCACTTGGATGTTTGCCATGAGAGTTAGTGACTTGGTAAGCTATTTCCAAATACGACCTGTGGCATATGACTGAGTTCAGGGAATATGGATCAGCTTAACTCCCATGTGTCCAAAGCACCCTGTCAAATACTTAGAAAAATATTGGACAATCTAACAGGTCAGACTTCACTTATCAGGTCCAGACTTGGCTCTTTTGTCTCTAATGTCTAACAGGCAAGCCAAAATCTTAGTCCAATCACCGCTGTCCTCAGCAGCTCCAAAATGTGGATTCTGTCTACTGGACAAATTGTTAGTCTGTGCTTTAAAAAGCAAATAAATGTTGATGGTGGGACTCCTTCATCCCAGGAAGAAGTCAGGAAAGAAAGATGGGAAGGATTAAAGACCAGTACACTTGTCTGCCTTCATCAGAGCCATCTTCAGCAGCTTCTCTCCTCTCAGTCCAGAAGGCATTGTGCGGGATCTGAGAGTTACTGGTCTGGGAAGCTGCTGACACCTGAAAGATGGAAAGTGTAGAGAGAAGAAGCAGGAGTCCATCGCCATTGACTATGGACCTTTTTGTTTTTCTTTGCTGAGGTGACACCACCTCAGATGCTCTCCCATTTCCTGCCTTGTAGAGCATTTCTCTTTGCATCTCGGTGGACTTATTCTTCTCCTTATCTAATTTTAATTAAAGCTCCTTTCTCCTCTCCCCTCTCCCCCCCCACCATAATCAATTGAAGAAAAATGAGCTGGTAAGTCATTGTTTTTACCACTCTGGCAGCGAACGAATGTTATGTCTGGCACGCTCGGCACCAAGTCAGAAAATGAATCAGCAGCTGTTGTGACAGAAGCTTTTTCCTGAATGGGGAAACAGAGACAAAAAGAAAACAGGCCAAGGAGAGGTTTCTGCAGTGGGCACTGCCAGCCTGAAACTGCCATGTGGAACGTCTTTGCCCTTGGTTGGGGAGGACAATCCAGCCACCAGTAGGGCCTCCCCTTTGTGCCCCCAGCATGGTGGTGGGGCCAGGAGATGCCAGTTTATGACTGATGCCAGCTGGGGGCTGCTGCCCATGGCCATGCCTGGGAGGGCAGCAGCAGGACAAAGTGCCCCAGCACCTTGGCAGGGAACTGGTGGTTTAGGGGAAGCAAGAGTGACCCAGATCCCTGCAGGTCTTCCTGAAAGCCCCATCTCAGCCAGGCAAGCAGTGAGGTGTTTGTGTAGGCGCACTGAGTGAGAAACACTTATTTGTCCCAGGACTGCACTGTGGCATGGTTTGCTTTGTGCTCATCCATGAGAAAAGGAGGAATTATTTGTTTGTGTCTTGATGGACTCATCCTTAATTAAGCGGCAACCTTGCACATATTGGACTATTGGATTAATGGATGAGCTGGATGATCATAGAATCATAGAATGGTTTGGGTTGGAATGGACCTCAAAGATCATCTAGTTCCAACCCCCCTGCCATGGCAGGGATACCTCCCACTAGACCAGGTTGCTCAAGGCCTCATCCAGCCTGGCCTTGAACATCTTAAAGGTCTTTTCTAACTTAGATGATTCTATGATACTATGATATTATACACAGCATGCTGTGAGCTGCAGCCTCATGGAGGAAAGAGTGGTTTATGGTACCCCCAGATCATCCTCATCCTTTTTCTTTGTCTAGCAGTTAACTTCTCACAAGGACTCAACTTGCTTTGTGACCTTTGTCATCTGCTGTTTTTTTCACGCCAAACATTTGAGGGCACATGAGAAATGTTTTTGACTAATATTACGGCCTTGTTAATATATTGCAAACTATTTCTACAGCAGCGGCATAAAAATTTTATCTGCTAAATAAATATTGCTGGGCTAAGCTAATAGGCAGAGCCGATCTGGAGGCATTACAGTACCGGAGCAGACACAAGGTCCACCTGGAGAACAACATTATTCAACAGGGCCATGAGTGAGACTGGAGCTTCAGCAGGTTTGTCAGAGACAGAGAACCCTCTCCTTGGACACGGCTGCTTTTACTAGGGCATTTTTAATGGGAATAACAGACAGTTGAGCCAGCTGAGCTGGTGGCTTGCAACCTGAATAGCTTCAGTAAAGTCCAAAGGGACAGCGTGGGGTTGTGAGTCAGGGCAGAGTTTGCCCTCGGTTCCTGGAGACAATTATCACAATATTTATAGCTCCTTTCATGCCAAATGGACAAGCGATGTGTTTGTCCTTTTCCTGTCCCTATAAATTCCCTCCTCACCTCTGCAAAACAGTGTGTACTTTAATGCCTACTCTGTCATGCTTTACCAGTGACACAGGTAGGAACAGGGGTTTCCTCGGTGGCACAGCTGGAGGGACTCTCTCTACTCCTGGTTTTCTCTTGTTGAGCACACAGAGATGTTCACAGTCCAGCCCATGGCCTCACCATGCCAGAAATCCCTCCTGGTTTTGGCTGGGTTTTGTGTGGGGTGGGATGGGTTGTTTTATGTTAGAAGGACTGAGTACAACAATTAGGGGAAGAATAAAGCTAGGGGTCAGGTCTGTGTGATGTTTTGTGTACCAACTGACAAGGTTTTCATGATGTTGTGTGCTTTGTATTTCCCTTTCAGCTCCCTTTGCTCCAGTGCCAGTTCCATCATCCTGATCCAATAAAACGCTGGTTCATCTGCTCCATAAAAACCTGCAGTCCCACGGAAATGCTGTGCACAAAGCACCTGCAACTACACGTGGTTACCCAGCCTGGGGAGGAGAACATGGTACTGGCAGCCTGGCCCACCACAGTCATGGAAAGGTGTTTTGATAGAGATTTGTTATTTACTGACCAAAGCACTGATGTGATAAACAGTCACAGCCTCAGACATACCAGTCCTCTGAGTCCTCAATTAACTGGCTTATATAGGAAAAAACTCGAGAAAGAGATAGATTGCTCTAATAGGTGTGGTCACTTTTTCTTTCATTTCAGTTTTTGTTTATGTCTTGTGTGACTGGAGGGTTTAAAATCCATCAAGAAGGACCCATTAGACATCACTTTCTAGGAACACTGCTTTTCATTATAGTATTATATAATTTATTTTCTCATCTTGATCCTGATCCTGCAAAGCATTTCCATCACATGTAGGTGCAGTGGTGCTCTCGTCACTCAAGTGGCTGTGCTCAAGTGACACCAGCCCTGCTGGAGCAGGGACAAGACCCAGTTACAGCCCAATGGTGCCCCAGAGGCTTCTTCAGCTCCCAGGTAGCTTTATCCTGAGCTGCTGAAGTTTATGGGAGATGGGCCAATCCTTCAAAGTAATTTCACATGAATCATTCCTGAGTGGACTTCAAGTGAATTAATTCTGTTTGCAAATGTGAAAAGGAGGAAACGGTGTGCTTCTGGCAAGCATGTGCCCTGCCCATTGAAATGCTGTGGAAGGACCTTTTCCAACCAGCCTCATGCATGTAAAAAGTATTGGGCCTGACTCTTAAGGTGTGCACACAGCTTGCTTTGCAGGATTTACTGAAATCGCTCCTGATTTGCTCCAGGCTGTGATTACGTGAAAGGAAAATGAAGTTCATCAATTGTCTAAAGAATCAAAATCAAAGCTGGAGGAGAGAAAGGTGCAGTGAAATTTCAGGACTGACTGGCCATCTGTGCAAGCATCAGCTATCTCCTAACCAACAGGCAGAGTCCACCTCCTTCAAACACTTACTGCTGAGCTTGTCAGCAGCGCTGACAGCACCAGGTTCTCTCGCAGCAGCACCCGCAGGCACAGCTCTGCTGTTTTAAAGGCTTTCAGGATTAGGCTAGGGCTCCTGCACAGCTGCGGTACCTTGCCCCTACTTTACATCCACTGAAAGATTTTTGAATGGACTTCAGAAGCCATTAGGAACCCAAATGTCGACTTGCACTTGCAAAATGTCTCTGGTTAATGTTTTCCTACTGACGCTCGGCTTTGCTCCCCGCCTGCCAGAGTTTCCTGTGACCTATTTGAAATATCACTCTCCTAAGTGAAAATGTGCCTCTCTTTTTCAAACTTGCAAAACTCACAAAAATAAATAGCCTAATTTGGCCAGTTAATAGCCCTCTCCTGGGGCTCCTCTCAGCAACTAAGAGGCCTTTTAAATACAACATTTGTGACTGCGTCATTAAAGCTCTGCATGATCCAAGTAGACTAAACCAAAAAGAAAGAAATGCCTTATTTGATCTAAGTTTTCTTTTCTTTTAAATAGTGACACTAGAGACCCATTTATTTTTAATTACACAATTGCTTTATTAAAAGCCTAAATTCTGCAGTCCCTAGTCATTGCTCAGGCAAAACTGCTATCATTGAAGGAAGGACCTGTAGGAGTCAATCCTAAAAATAGGGCAGCTGACAAAGTCTGCCTTTCAAAATGGGTTTGCTTTATTTTTGAAGGGTTTCCCAAGTCAAAGAGAACTTACCTCTGCTTTGCTTTTCAGTTCTGCAGCAATTTGAAAGCAAAACCAACCTCTGTTTTCCTTTCAAGTTGGCTGTGCTGCCCTTTCCACCCTAAGACACCACCCTCTACATAACCACGTTACTATTTACCGGCACAACAAGGTATGTACAAGAGTTAGCTCCAGCTCTGTCCAAACATATCTCTGAGCCTGAGCCAGCTTTACCCTGGTGCCCCCCTCCAGCAGAGATCTCCCTCGTATCTACCCATGGGATGACTTGCACTGTGCCCAAATGAGCTATGTGAAGCCCTCAAGCTATCAGCCAGATTGCTGGCCCCTAAACACCTGCCCTGGGCTCCTACCAAGCCCAGAGCCTCCTGCAAACCCTCCGTGGAACGGGCTTTGTGCTGCTGTGCAGAGCTATGGGTACTGCTGTAAGAGCAGGTGAGCACATCTCAAGACCTGCAGCACCTCTCTACAGCCCTGGGGAGAAAATCCAGCTACTGGGAGCCTGACAGACAGCAGGATTGATCCTGTGCCACCCAAATGCTTTTCTGTCTTTGGACTCCATGTGAAGGGTAGGTCTCCTTACTGGGTTAAGATGGTGCTGCTAGCAGTAGGAGAGGGAGCAGGCTAGCCAGCCACATATACTGGATTATATTCCTGGGCTAAATTCCAGAGCCTTCAATTTTATTATCTAATTACTGAACCAAACTCATTCATCTTTATTTTTCAGTCTTACCCACAGATCCCAGTTTAAATGCAGCTCTGCTACGTGAAGTACTGCCTTGGCACTCTCCACTTGGAAAAATTCACGGTTTCTCAGCTTTATTCACTCAAACTGTGTTTTTCTAGTGTAAAGGATGCATGGCAGAAATCCCAGCCCCGGTCAGTGGCAGAGGTGTACGTTAGGCTGTGCTGAGATGGAGATGGCTGTGTTATCACAGGCAACTGTACCAGGGGGAGCCAGAGAAAGAAAATAAGCCTCTAATTTTATGTGAATGTTGTGTAGCTAGATGTAGTCTTCATCACCAGTGTGACGCATCATTAGATTGCATACAGGGCTTTGTGGTGTGGCTCGCTGCGATATATGGCTTTATTACCAAGTATAAACACCAAGAGTTAGTAAATANAGGGAAGCTCCCCCCAGAAGTTAGTGACATCAGGAATATATCCCCAGAAACCAGGGCCCAAGGGGGCACCAGTTCTGGTGTCCCATCCTTTTCCTCTTCAGGTCTAAGACAGAGCTTGCCCTTGGCCTGCAGTTCTTGAGTGCCCATGGATAACGTGCGGTGTGAAACCCTCCGGGGAGGGCAGTGGTGTGCTGAATGAGACCTCCTCTCCATATGTTACTATCATGCGTATGAAA
This sequence comes from Eurystomus gularis, assembly GCA_013400335.1. Classification (NCBI taxonomy): domain Eukaryota; kingdom Metazoa; phylum Chordata; class Aves; order Coraciiformes; family Coraciidae; genus Eurystomus; species Eurystomus gularis. Next base: position 183,287 of record VZZY01010197.1, on the reverse strand, counting down.
TCCATGTACCATGCTGGGACAGAGGCTTCCTGATCAGCATAACCCTGCCCCTGGGAGGGGCTTAGCCTATAAATATGCTGCTTTTTTCTGTGCTCCTTGCCTTTATTTCCTAAGGGAATGCAGATACTGGCAGGTTCAGTGGGCATCCAGAGCAGGTAAATGGCTAAAAAGAGCTGAAGTAGGAAACTTTTAACCTGATCCAGCAGTATTCATGTTTGCTTTCCAGTTTGCAGGGGCTAGGACAGGAGGAGGGAAGGGAGAGGTGGCAGATGCTGCAGAGCATGAGGCTGCTGTCTTGCCAGCTTGCTTTCAACTTAGCGAGACATGGGAGAGAAGCCTCATGCAGTCCTTCTCCCTCAGAGGCCTGTTGCAGAAGAACCCTTCTGGTGCCATGTGCCCAGCCCCACTGAGCTGGAGTTGAGGGGCTCTGCCTTGGAGGAGGCTGGGGCAGAGATGCAGATGCTTTGTGGAGTTCTGTCTGGCCTCTGGGCAACCAACTGCTCCCACTTCTCAGCAGACAGTGCAGCTGGGACGAGGAGCAGGCAGGAAGCTGTTTCGTGCTGTGCCGTGCCAGGAGCCTGAAAGCAAAAGCTGCTCAGCAGGGCTGTGAAGTTGTGTCGCAACACGGGTAGGTATGTGGCAGGGAGGGTGCTCTGTTCTGGCCTGCTCTGGTGGAGTCAACGCTCCACAGAGAAGTGGTGGCACCTTCTGCAGGACAGGCCTCGCTTCGTGCAGAATAGCACAGGGGAAGGAGCCTCCTGGAGCACAGCGCGTGGAAACCCCAGGACATGGAGTAGAAGGGGAAATGGAGACAGGTCTGGTCAGGAGGAGGGAAGGAGCAGTGGCAGGAAAAGCTGCTACATCTGGTAGTGCTGCAGCTGAACTCTGAGCGCACCTGGTAAAATCCTGCCAGGCGTATTGTGCTCGCAGAGGCTTTGCTCAGGGATGCTTTCACAGATGGCCACAATTTGGTTCATTCTGCTCGTCTGGTGGCAGTGTTACTTCTCCTCGTCTTGTCTCTCCACTTGCTGCCGTCGAGGCTTTCTCCAAGCAGAGACCAGCTGACTTTTATCTTCCCAGATGTTTCTTATGATCTCTCCCATTCTAGCTTTTATCCTTGACCACAAGCAGCACTTGGAACAATTAACACCTTGTGGTCCTAACTTCTTATGGTTTACAAGACAGCTGGTTACTAGGGCAACAACTGCACTTTTTCCTTTTGGTATATTGACTGAAAATCAACATTTTATATTAAAGGAAAAGAAAAATAATATTCTCTCTAGCCACAGTGAGTTACAACACCATCTCTCCTGTAATCAAGATATTGCTGAATTATGGTGCTATAAACAAACACTTCTGATATAACCACAAACACTGTGGGACATGTAACACATTGGCAGTATATTTCAAGTGACAAACTCATTTATTGTGGGGAGTGGAGAGAGAAAAACACCTTTCCAGAAGCCACTGCAAGGAATTACAGCAAAGAATGGCCGGAGCTTAAGGATAGAGAAGCAAAGTAATTCTACCAACCTGACTGGAATAAAGCACTTCAAAGTATGAAGAAGATCAGAGCAGTACCAGTAGCTCAGAAGGTGAGGACACAGGACTTGATTATTCTCTCCCTCCCACTGGCATAAATCAAGATTATTTCCACAGCACTTAATAGAATCACCATGCTGTGAGACTGGTCTAACAAAGTAGCTCCCAGGAGGTTGAGGAAGCGAGCCCAGAGCTATCCTATAACGTTAGCAGGCCGGTGCGGAGGCTTCTTTGCTTGCAGGTGGGACTTGAGTAACAATCATGAATCATTAAGGTACATAACTACCTGAGAGATCAAAGTGAGCAAGAGCTCTAGATGTGAAACTAGCTTGTGCCAGATGCTGTGGAGGCAGAGAACAGGCTGGGAGCTGCCTGCCAAAGAGGTTTCATCTCTTGCTGCGTTCCACGTGGCTGCTGTGGTCAGTGGGATTGGAAGAGAGCCATCATCTGCTTCCTCAATGGTCTGCCAGCCCTTGTGTTTGGTGAGTTTCAGGTCATGAGACTTCCTCGCCCAAACAGGGTGATTTTATATGCTGTTTTATTATGCCATGACGTGCTGGTCTGTTTTGGTAGTGATCTGCTGCCCAAGTTGTTAAATATGTGCAAGCTGTCTCCTGGCTGTAAACAGGACCATGTTGGAGTGAGGGAAGAAAGATGGGCTGGGCAGATGTTCAGTAACTCCCTAGCCACATACAAAAGGACATCCATGCCATGCAGTGGTAATGAAAGAAGGGATGGAGGGATATTGCCTCCCTACATCCCCTTGGTAAGCCTGCCCCTGGAAAAGATAACGTACAGAAGGGTCTGTGTGCATACATGAATTTGGTAATGATTGAGCACTTGTGATCAGGAAGTACTTGTGCTTAAAGGTCGTTGACTGTGCCTTATAACCTACGTATTTATAACAATGTGCATATATACAGTGCTGCGTATATATGGCGCTCTGAGCAACCTGCTTTGGTTAAAGATGTCCCTGTTCACTGGAGGGGGGTTGGACTAGATGAGCTTTAAAGGCCCCTTCCAAGCCAAACTATCCTACAATTCTATGTGTAGAGTGTGAGTAGGTTATCCAAAGCTTGCACGGGGTTTGCAGGACTGATTTTTGAAGTAAAAAGACATGTGTGATGTGTAAGGTGACCTAGCCAACATTGTGAGCGAGGATGATTAAGGCTGGCATCGCTTCCGGAAGGCTGGGTTTCCAAACACGTCATTACAAGAACACTGGGGTTCTCTGCCTTCAGTTTTAAGTGAGTTTGGAGTTGAGGGGAGTAAAGCTTCAAGCAATCCCACCACAGAGTTTACAAATGAGCACAAAAATGCATTGAATGGGAGCTGTTCAGCTTACAGACTTCTGATGGTTTTGACAGAGGAGCTCAAAAGTTCCTTGAATAATAGGTCTGTGATTTCTGGTAGCCTGTAAGCATTAAACTTTTTCAGATTTCAAAGCAAATAGATACATCTTAACAAAGACCACCTTGTGTCAGCTATCCTTAAAATTATAGCACATAGATTAAAATAAAAAGTGTGTACTTGTCCCCCCTGGGACACCAAGGAAGGGAAAAGCATTATCAGAATTCTTTAAACTCATCTTAACAGTATTGAACCAATTATTTTGTTAAATCTGGGTTTGTTTTCTGCCTCTCAATGAGAACATTTAAGTCTATCATCTCCACCATTTATGAGTTACCAGTATGCAAGTGTAAAATTTCCAATTGGAACATATGGTATCAGAGGGAACGAGGGGGAAATATCTGATTGCTTGTGCTCCCCAAACTCCAAATCTACTACATTTAGTATTTTGCTCACAGTTCCTGCAGGGGGAAATAAAAGAATTCATCTCTGAGCTGAGACCAAGCACTGAACATTTCACCCTGAGTAGGAATCTGTTTGAGAAACTTATAAGCAGCTGAAAAGGGAATAGAATAGAAACTCCATTTCAGTTTCTTCACTGGGGTTGCAGCTACGGGCAGAACTTACCATCAGTAACAAAAACTCTCTGAACCTTCTCCTCTGAGTTCTGACACCTGGTTTGGGGATGTGCCTGAAGCCCATGAAAGATGAATTTTCCCTATGAAAGGAGGGACCCTCAGTTACTGCATTAATAGAGGAACCGGCCCCTTCACCTGTGTTAACTCAAAGGGTCTGTGACCAGCTGCACCGTTTGTTCAAAGGCTTGCCATGGATATGGGGCAGCCTCAGGTACTCGTATGTGGTGTACCTGGAGAATAAGAACATGCTGGCAACTGATACCCAGCCTGTGGGAACAGCTGAGCTGAGGTGTTGGAGGAGCCATTGCTGGTGTGATGATGAATGTATAGCAGGGGTCCTCAAACTATGGCCCGTGGGCCGGATATTGCATTCTTTTTCCTGTTTTTTTGTGCACTACTGCAAATAAAATATGTGCAGTGGGCATAGGAATTCGTTCATTTTTTTCCAAACTATAGTCTGGCCCCCGACAGTGTCTGAGGGACAGTGAACCGGCCCCCTGTTTAAAAAGTTTGAGGACTCCTGATGTATAGCGTGGGCTTGCAATCCTCCCTCTGCCTAGAAGCTGAGGATCATTAGGTGAAGTATGACCACAGACCCCTCACAACTCCAGTCGCTTTATCTGCTGAGTGACACCAAATGCTTTGGAGAAAGACAGAAGGACCCAAGGACTGGAATGTCATTTTCTACCCTAAGATTTTACACAGAACTGGATTTTGAGTTCCTGTCCATCCAAGCATGGAGACAAAGTAATGCTGCCAAGACACGCTGCTCCTGCACAACAGCCTTGCCTCCAGCCACTGCATGGGGCCAGAGCAAGGAGCAGGCCAGAGACAAGTTGTTCTTCCCCCCGATGATCACTCCCCACGGTGTCAGTGAGGCTGGGCGGTTCAAGGGCTGCTAGTAGAGCTAGGTGTGCAGGCAGTGAGGCTGTGCTGACCTGCTGCAGAGACCTAGAAATATGCTCGGCTTCTGAGCCCTGAGGTGCTTGCAGACTGTGCAAGACATCTTGCTGGGCATACTGCCTGGTTTAACCTCTATGTTTGTATTTAGCACTGGCCTGAGTCTCACTATGCAACAGTGCAAGCTCTTTGAGACCATTGAGCAGCACAAGCTGTTAGGCGTGAGGCAGTCACGTTGCTCCTGTAAATCACAGAATCATAGAATGGTTTGGATTGGAAGGGACCTTAAAGATCATCTACTTCCAACCACCCTGCCATGGGCAGGGACACCTTCCACTAGGTCACATTGCTCAAAGCCACGTCCAAACTGATCTTGAACACATCCAGTGATGGAGCATCCACAACTTCCCTGGGCAACCTGTTCCAGTGTCTCACCACCTTCATAGTGAAGAATTTCTTCCCGATTTCTAACCTGAAGCTCCCCTCTTCCAGTTTGCAGCTATTACCCCTCGTCCTATCACTACAAGCCCTTGTAAAAAGTCCCTCCTCAGCTTTCTTGTAGCCCCCCTTCAGATACTGGAAGGCTGCAGTAAGGTCTCCACAGACTCTTCTCTTCTGCAGGCTGCACAATGCCAGCTCTCTCAGCCTGTCTTTGTAGGAGAGGTGTTTCAGCCCCCTGATCATGGTCAGCTCCTTACCAGCACTGTGAAACAAATGACCTCCCTGTACCACCACTGATCTGAGTCATTCTTGCGGGGGGCATCCATTTACAGAAAATGATCATACACACCTTCCTTGTGTGCGGGGTAGCAGGTACCCCTCCCCTTTGCTTCTCTGCACAGCAGAGCCTGTTAGCTCTGGGCAGCCAGCCTGGAGGATGCAAGGAACAGGCTTGTCATTCTTCATGCTGGCAGAATACAGAGGGACCAAGCCTGTAGCCCTGGGAATTGAAGTGACCAAATCACAGAAGAGGAGCCTTTTGCTCGGCAGCACGAATGGTTGTGTAGTGCCACGTGTACAACCAAATCTATCCTTGCTGCCATTCAGACAGAAAGCAGTGTGTTTTGGAGTAACTTCCCTGAGAGGGGGAGGAACAGATGTTTGAACCAGAAGCGTCTGTGACAGTTGGGAGAGACAGCGTGGAAACACACAGTTGAAAGGAGAAGTCTGATGGGAGTGTGATGACAGCAGCAGGACTCCAGTGACAAGGAGTGGGAAGGAGAACAAGCAGGGAGGAGTGTTACTTCGAAAGCTGAGCAAAGTGCACAAGAAGATGTGTCAGGAAAGCGTCAGGGAAAGGAAGAGAGGAAATGCGAGAGTAGAGACGGGCTTTGGGATCTGGTTGCTAGCACGTGTGACCTCTTCTCTGGCAAACGGAGAAAGGAAGGCCTTTTATTCCTCTGCCTCCTTCCACCAAGTTAACTCTTCTTGCAGCCAAGCTAGCTGGCCAGTTCTGGTGGAGATCTTCAAGCGTCCAGTTCACACTTGTAAAAGCTAAAGCCGCCTGTGCCACTCCAGAGCTCTGAGGTCCAGGGGTACCGTGCAGCAGGGACTGAGGCCCAGGCACCCCTGCCATTCTTCTGCCCAGTGCCTTTGCAGGGTAGCAGAGAAGCTACATGCCTTGGGATTTCTGGATGCTGCAAAGGGAGAAGGGGTGGTGACAATCTCAAAACAGGCCTCCCCCCTGCCACAGTGCAGTGATTGCAAGAGCAGGATGCGTGAGGAGAGAAAAAGAAGGGAGTGTGTGCTCTTCCTGCAGCAGGGAGGGACCTCTCCAGCAGCGCCTTACCCTGGTCATATAAATCACAGCTCTGCAGTGTCCAGTTTTTCCTTAGTTCAGCAGATGTGCAAGGCACACTGGGAGTGTGCCACTGGAGTGTAAAGCCCCTGACGCTAGAGATCCTGTAAGCAGGGGGAGGGGGAACTGTAACTTCTCCCACTGAGGGATTTACAAGTGCAGTTTTGCAGATCCCTTCCTGCACCCATTTCACCACTGACACCCACCCCCCGGTATGCCTCGAGAGAGGCCAACTGGCTTGTTCTGCTTTGTGTCCTCTTGTAGGGAGGGGACAATTTCTCTAAGTATGGGATGAGTCTTAAAATACATTAAAGAAGTGATTGTCAGGTAGATGCCAGCCACAGCTGGCTACACTGGGAGCTGGGATCTGTCACTGGATGTCGCACAGCTGATGACCCTCTTCCCCTTTGTAGAAACACTGGCGTTGGTTTCTTGTGGAATTCCAGCAACTTAGGGGTCAGGCAATATGCCCTATGTCAGTGTGCAAGGGGAAAGGTTGCACAGGGTTAGGGAGGCAGGTCAGAGTGGGCTGTGTCTGAGAGCTCTGGTGGACAGTGGCCTCGCCAAGGAGCGGCAGGGACCAGCGAGGGCTATGGGCTGTGGAGGGTCAAGGCTCAGCCAGCAACATGTTCATTGATTCATTTATTTTAGGGAAGAATGGATGGGGAGGAACATGAGGGGGGGAAAAAAGGAAGACACTCTTTCCTCCTTGCTAGGGTGCATACTCTTGGCTGGAGCGATTCATCCTACATGGATGCAATGGTATCCAGTGGTGTGTCCTCATTGCACTAGCCATCATGGGAGGGCTACAGCAGAGCCTGGGGAGTGCTCCAGTAACCCTGAGAGAGAGTGGCCCCTAGGTGGATGGCAGCTCTTAGTCCCCTTGGTTACACCATCTCAGATGTGGCAAAGGGAGGAAGGAGAGGCCAGCATCTCCCCTGATCTGCCACAGTCAGGAGCAGCCTCAGATGAAAACAAAGAGTTTGGGACCTGCTGCAATTGACAAACTAGCAGAAAACTGAGCTTCCTGGAGTCAGACATGCTGGTTCTCTCTCCCAGCCAGTACCTATGGACTCCTCAACTCAATCCCATTTCCTTGTTGCTGAGCCAGTCCTTGTTGGCCCACATGCCACTTAGCAACAGCACAGAATGTCTTCGGAGAGAGAATCATCTTCCCTAATGACAACGAGCAAGTCCTCCTTGGCAGATCCCATCATCTGCTGACCTGCTCCTAAGCCCCCACGTGAGCTGGGAGCTCTGCCAAGTGGGTCTTGGTGATGAGGCTCCATGTAGGGGCAATTTCTGATGCATCCCATCCAGGAGCTTTGGCCCGCATGGGTGGGGGAGCCTATTAGGAAGTGCCCTTGGTCAAGACACGGTAGCGGTGCAAGGGTGTTGAGTGCTGTGGGAAAAACAGCATGATGAAGGTGTAAAAAATGGAAGGTTCTGCCCTTCCTTACCAAGAACAGAGATGACAGGCTTATGGCAAGGCAGGAAGGTCTGAGCAGCATAAAGGCAAAGCTGGCAATGTAAAGGTGATGTAGACCTCTCTGGTGCCTGTACTGATTGACTCAGCTGCAGGACCCTTCTCGGAGCTGGTCTGGGGGGGGGAGCAGCTGTGGGCAGTTCTCACTGATCAGTACTTCCAAAGTAGGTACTTCATAGGCAACAAGCTGGGGACAGCCTGGCTTGTACTGGCTGTTTTCCCCTGAGGCTGTGGTGTGAGGTCTCTGTGAGGTGGCAGAAGGGGGCCTGCAGGCTGCCAGAGTGGCTTCAGCTAGGAGGAGCACAGAGGAGCAGGCACCTTGGTGTTTTCACCCCAGAGCAATGAACTTCGCAGCAGGACAGGGCTGAGCATCCCTCAGATGCTTTGTGTAGCAGAACCACACCTTTCTTCCCATTACCTTACATAGGATCTTGGGCTTTAGCCTTAGTAAGAGTCAGGATAAGACCCAAGGTGTATTTTCTGAAGTTACTTGAGCAGCTGCTGAAATTAAAAATCTTGTGAGTGAAGACCTGTCTTCCCTGCCATCTAAATCCAGAACAACAGAGTGGCCTTTTGTCTCTGGAGATAGTTTAAAAATCTTCTCAAGGTCTGTGCTCCTTGCGGAAAAAATAATTCAGACGACACTCGCCACATCTGACAGTTGCCAGCCTTTGTTCAATGCAGTCTGTGTGCTGTGTGCCCAAATAATGAGGGGTTCGACTCCACGTTGTCATGTACCTGGAAAACGGTGCATCACCAAACCCTGAAAGGGTGCTGGAGTGTCACTGGGAAAGCAGGCTGCAGGAGAGCGCCGGTGATTTCTGCCTCAGCCCTTCCAGCCCAGGCTTGCGGAGGTTTCCTTAGGACCAGCAGCCTGAGCTCCTCTGGCTTTCACTGCAGCCACGCTCCTCGCAGAGCAGAGCCGTATATCACCCGGCATTTTATGCGTGCCTAGGAAAGGGAGCCTGAATCCCTTCCTGCACAGAGAGCTGACAGACTGAGGGCCAACACACAACCCTTGGCATTTTTTAATTTACTATAAACCTCTTAAATGAAGGCTGGGGGATTTTTTTTTTCATTTACGGTGTTACTGTATGGAACCAATCACTATAAATTTAAATGGAGAGCTGGTAGGAGCACACTTACCTTTTATATAATAATTGTGAGAGTGCCGCTGCTGAACCGCTATTAAGATTATTCAGACCTTCTCAGATTTCATTGTAAAACATTAGGCTGCGAGAGGTACTGTAAGGGTGTGATTATCCAAAGAGTGTAAGTAGTAGTGAGTGTTGTCGGCCAGGATTACTGCAACAGAGGAGAAATGCTGAATAGCTGGGAGTAGAGGAAGCTGAGAAGCATAATCTGCCATTCAGAAATACAGTGGTCTGTATGTGGAGAAATCCCACCTGATTTCTATCTGGGTCTGCACGGGCTTGACAAGTTTGTCTTATTGTCATGGGGTGCGAGTTGAATCCTTGGCTGAGTGTAGGTGTTAGCCCCTGTGCTCCTCTGTGGAAACTGTCACACGGGGTACCAGTCATGCTGGTGCTCGGGCCGCGTGGCCTTGCTGGCTTGGGGCATTGGGAAGTCACACTCTTCCATTGATGGGATCCACTGGTAGGGGCCTGTCATAGGTCTGGCTGTGCTGGCAGAGGAGGTTTTCCATGAGCTCAGTGCTGGAAGGGACCATTGACTGCTGCCCTGGTGGAAAGGGCCACCTCTTCCACTTGCTGCCCCTACTGCAGAGGCAGTCCCTGCTCCTTCTGAGCAGTGTGGAAAAGCTGGGAGACAGACAAGCAGTTGGCCAGACGGGCAATAGCTGGCCTAGAGCTGCAGAGCTGGCAGGAGCAGGGACCCAAGCTGGTGGAATACAGGCAGGTCTCACACTGAAGCTAATGGGTGAGCGGAGAGTCGCTGCTCTCTTGCTTTAAACAGAGCCCAAAGCTACACCGTGCTGAGAAAGGATGAGGTGCTGGGAGGGTGTCTAGCCACCCTACTTTACGCATTGGCCATCTTGCAGTATCACCTCAGTAAGGACAAGGCACTTGCTACTTTTTCTAGGAGGCAGGGAGAAAAGAGCAATGCTGTTTATACACTCCTCTGCTGCCTTGATTTTTCACCTGTGATTGAGATTTTAATTTTGCCTCCCATATGATTTTCCTGTTGTAACACACGCCTCTTGGCTGTCACTGTAACAATGCCTTTTCTTGGCAGGGAAGGGAAATCTGAAAGGAAGCTCTTGAGCAGTCTACTGTGTGAGTTCCTCAAACGATGGCTGTGTTTCTCCCCCTCATTCCACTCGTTTTCAAACAATATTCATGCTGGGAATAAATCTGAGCGTGTAACAATCATGTTCAGCATATGATAACCAGAGACAATTGTATATATACAAGCAGCCACATGGAAAACAAATGAGCTGATGGAAAGACAGAACACAAGACAACCCAGAGACCACAGTTACCATGTTCACAGTCAGACCAAATAACTTTGCCGTTTCCATATAATTACACTTTTTTTTTTTTTCCACCCCAGGAAAATGGAATTCTGAAAAACATTTTTAGTTACTAGATTTTTATCTCATCAGTGGATGCAGTGGTGGGAAAATAACATCTCCCACCAACCAATATACTATGGGTCAATTAGACTTATGCAACAGAAAGTTTAATTCTGTCCTGCGTTTTGTCTATGAAACTCCAGTGAATTCAGTGGGGGTTTGTAACTGGAGGTCAGGATTTGGACATCAGCTTATAAATTAAAGAACTGCAAGAACTGTACCAGGTCTAAGCTATTTGGATATTTTTAAATGCCAGATACACTGGGCTGCTGCTGACATCCTGAAAATGTGCTGTCTCTGATGATACAGGGAAGGAAGTTTGGCAGGTTTTTGATTTTTATTTTGTTTTAATCTTTTCAGTATGTTTGTCTTTCTTTTGTGATTGAAGCCATTTTTCTTTGAAAGGCGTCTATTTTTAGCTGGAGAAACTCACAAAGCTGAGACATTTTGGGAGAATTTTATCAAACACCTTTGTCTTGATATGAGAAGTTGTAATTAAAAAAAAGTTAATTGACTTCAATGGAATCTTTGATGATAGATATACAATACACACCCCAATCTCAATAGACAATGTCTTTTAAACCTTAAAAGAAAATTGAAATAGTTGCAAATTTTGGAGGGGAAGTTCATCTTCCTTTAACTGTAAAGTGATTCTTAATGTATATATGTATACATATGTGTGTGTCTATAAAGAATATGTGCAGACATAAATTACACAATTTTAAAGACAATTTCACTGTAAATATATATGCTATTCATTCATTGTAATGTTCCCACACTCCTATGCAAAGCGGGATTAAATATGTTAACGAAGCAGATGTTCAACGAATGTAAAGCAAGAAGAGGAATTCAGGAGCACTTGGCAGAAATCTGTACCCTTTATTATTAAATTTCCCCCCTCAAAAATTGTTCCTTTCACATCATCAAGCACAGATGTAAGCACCTGGTTGTAGCAATGCTGTTTATACACTCACCTTTTCACAGGCTATGACTCTTCTCTGCTTTTTAGTAATGTAAAGGTATTTGTGTAAGTCCCAACAACCACGTGTTGCAACACTCTCTCTCCTTCATTCCTTCATCATCCTGTTGACTTCTTTATCTCCCTGCTGTCTTGCTGAGTGTAATACCTCCATGATCTAGCAGCAGGATTGAGCCTCATGTGCTTCAGGTCATGCTCTGATGTCTCAGCTCAGATCCATCCTCACTGCTGGGCATTGCTTGGGAGAGTGATCTGGACTTTTGATCTTTCCCAAAATCCCACCCCAGGCTCTGGTAGCTCGGACACTGCTGGCAGTTTGGCCTGTGCCAGCACAGAGATGTATGTGTGCAGGGGAACTGCCTGAGATGGACCCACCTGCCCCGGTGGGATTTGTGGTCCATGTCATGTTCCATGTCCATGGAAATTGAGGTAGTTAATTTAAAAGTAGCTTGGTGTGTCTACAGGAGCTGCTGTCATACCTTGATTTCAGCATAACTGCATACAAACTGCAGTGACTGAAAATATTCCTGCCTTCCTCATAGCTTAATTGGTGGCATTTAGTTAATGGTGTATATTCTCTTTTAGTGGATTTAAATCTAGAATTATACAACTGATCGTTTTTCCAAAAGCAGAGGCTCACTCAAGCCTGCTGCCACAGGAGAGCCCACCTGAGTCAGCCACCAACTTCCAGTTGTTGGAGCTGCTGTTTGCTGTCTGTTGCTATGGTGAGATGCTAGCACCAAACTGATACCAAAGCGGAAATGATATTTTCTGAACAGGTTTACGAGAAGAAAATAATGTAGAGTGGACAGGGAGGTCATGGGGTGGGAGGGGGAAGATTAAGGGACTTTGAGGGCTTTTCTGAGTCCCTGTTTCTCGTTCCCTTTTTAACTGAAGGTCCACCTATACCCTTTGAAGGTAACCCAAGAATCATCCTGTGTGGTGTCACCCTGGTGGGTTTTTTTTTTTACAGCCAGCTAAATGTTCTCCTAAACTGCAAGTACTTAAAATTTCTATTTGCATTTTCCCCTTGCTTTTTGGGAGTCTACATGCATGTGGGCCATGCAGTAGTTTCCTAGCTTTACAGTCAGTTTTGGAGACCTTACATCCCAGCAGCACAGTGTAGGTCACAGATCAAGAAAACCTGCTTTAGTCTCCACCTTTGCCAGACCTATATTGGTTATGTCTCTTCCAACAATTAGATTTTTAATCCCTTTTAAAGCCCTGTTGTACTAGCAGCTTGTTTCCCCACCAGGCTGGAATCATCCCGTGCTCTCCTTGTTTTCTTACGCCCAGACCTTCACCCTAGTTAAGATGCCAGCCGGGACAGCTGGTCTGTGCAATGCACTCCCGCAGCTGATCGCCCCGGCAGCCTGACCAGGAAGGGGAGAGACTGAGCGCTTGGTTCACAGTTCCTGCAGAGAAAACTTGTTCCTTCTTCTCCCTAGCCAAGGACTTTGTACGTCACTCCTCGTCTCAGCAGTGACAGGAGCATCTGGAGACAGGCAGCCTGTCTTTAGAAGTTACAAACCACGGCCAGACCAAAGGTTCATTTGGAAACATGTTGTGCGATCGTGTAGCACCAAGATTATGCTTCTTGCAGAAGGTTCTCCTCTTTCACTCATTTGAAAGTGGGTGAGTGGGTTTGTATCACCTTGTCTGTATGTGGTTGCTGCCCTAGTCCTGTTTTGAAGAGTGGACAGTGGCAGGGTGGCCAAAGAGAAAAGGATACCCACTTGTGTTCAGGTATCACCGAGTGCGAGGGGGGGTTCATGTTTTGGAAACAGGTATTTGATGATCTGAAAGCAACTGTGACTACAGTGACATTTCAGGACTGTGAAATAAGTATCCAGCGGCAGCTTTCTTGTCCCAGCACCAGCCCTTCTGGTTGCTTCCGTTAGTGTCACTTCAGCAGGGTCTGAACAACACCTCAGCCATCGCCAGCTTCTTTCTAATGTGGGGTCATGCCTCCCTTTATATCTTGTCCTTTGCTGGACTGCTGTTAGGTTGTAATTGCATTAGATGCCTAATAGAGTTTCTTGGTCTGCTGTCACAGCGTGATTGCAAGGACTTGTGTTGCATTGAATGTGGTCTTGATTACTTGCCAATTAAAGTGCAAGGAAAACACTTAAAATCTCCTTTAAAATCACATCTAGATTTCATCTCCTCTGAAGGCTATGGGAAACTTACAGAGACTGTTTCCACTTGCACTTTCTTTCTACTTTTAGTATTTGCTTGGTGGGGTAGGTAGATAAATGCTTCTTTTTTTTAGTGCCTTTAATTTTTTGAGTGTGGTTCTTTGCATGCATAATGGAAGCAGAAATGCCCTTCTGAAGCTGAATTTTGCTCATTGCTCATACAGCAGGTCGCTTGAGGTTTACAAGGTTTGGGATAGTGCCTCCTTAAAAAGAAGATACGTGGAAGCAGATGGTCCTGTGGTAGCTGAGCATAGAAGGAGACGCCTGAAGAAAGTGTGTTGTGGCAAGAAGGATGTGTTAGATGAAGGAGCAGAGACGAGCCGGGAATGTAAGGAAGCAGTATGCAGGGGGCACGCCATTTCCAGGAGTCTGGTAGCGTAGGAGGTGCTGTACTGCGGTGGCAAATCTCTTGGAGCAGGTGTGCAGGGGCAAACTGCCCGCCTGCCACCCCCTGTGCAGCCTGGCAGCGTGTGCTGGGAGAGAGCCAGGGCCGAGGTGTGAAGGGAAGCAAAAACAGGAGGGGGAGAAGGGAGAGAAAGGAAGAAAAAAGCCAAGAGGAGCGGGGACAATGTGACAAGAAGCGAGAGGAGCCCACCTGTGAAGGTAACCAGGAGTTTCTGTTTATCTTGCCCGTGGTTATACTGCAAGGAGGTTTTGAACCGCTGCCTAATACAACTGTCAATTATTTTAACTTGTATTTCTCACCTCAGTCCCCATGAAGTGCATTTGACAATAATTAATTTTGTGTGTGCAACTGGGAGTGTGTCCTACTCCTGCAGAGGTGTCAGCTTAATGGGATATGGCTACAGGGGATAACAGGCTGTGCCACCCCATTAGGGGATTGGAGGGGGTCACCTGTTCATCTGGACTAATATTTTAATTGTTGGAACATTAGGTTTCTTGTAGTTGAATTGGGATCGGATTAGCCCCTGTCTCTCTGAACCTGCATGCTGGCAAGCTCCTTAAACACCATTGCTGATTTTATGTTCTACTTTCAGCACTTATTTAAGATAACTCTTTTTGTTTCATAGGTTAAAGAGGAAATCTTCTCACTGGCTGAGATCCCGGTAAGCAATTACAAATATTTCACTACAGTTACAGGACTTGGAATCAGGCCGTGGGCATCAGAAAAGCCATGTGTGGGAATCCCAGGTGTTGTAAGACTGGGAGGGTTTCATATTAGAGGGATTCCACCTCATCTTCTCATCTTTACTGAAGTCAAATTCTTTATATATCTATATATATAACAAGTAGTTCTTGTGCTTGTAAATCAAACCTCTACAAGCAGCTTTCAACTCTACCAGTTAGAGAAGGGTTAACTGAGCCTCTTCGTCTCTATTGCATGTTAACACAGAAGGTCAGTGGTGGGAGAAGCTAGGTCCTAACTGAAGGCTTTTGAAACAGCCCCTAACTAGCCTAATGAATATGCTGTTGAGATGAACAGGTCATTTAACACTTTTCATGTTGCTATTGTCCATCCAACCTTAAATGTCAACTCTGTCACTCTGATAGGCTGGTTCTGCTTAAAAAGATTTCCTGGCTTTGTTAGATTGCTAGGAGGGATTTCCCTCAGCCCTTATTCCTAATTGCTGGCAGAACCCTACGGATGTATTTATATCAGGCTCTTCATTCGGGTCAAGGCTTCACTCGAGAATTTTGCCAGTGGGTAAGGGTTGTGAAGAGATGCGATCCGGACAGAGTTGGAAGCCCCAAACACAGTTGTAATTATACTGCTTAAACTGCAGTTTAGCGGCCACAGTGGAATAACTGGCTTTGCTAAGGGCAGGATGGTTTGATGCGCTGCAGTGAGGAGCATATGACGATGTGCCGGGATTGCTGTGTCTACAGCAGGACTGTTTCACAGAGCTGGTGTGTTCAGCTGCCTGCGAACCGTCCGAGCCCGGCATGGTCCCAGCCCCGGGGAATGGCTGTGAATGGGGCTGGTGGAAAGGACTCTTCTGCTGATACCTATCTTGTAGCTAATCCCTGGTGACAGAGGCTGGCAGCCCCCTCTCTGGTGTTTTTACCAGAGCCTTGACCACATCTGTAGTCTGCTGACATTGGATGTCCAGGTTGCTTGAAAAAACACGTAATGGGAACTGAGTTGCATACCTGATAGGACTGAATATTTATCAGAAATGTTTTCCTGGAACTTCCTCATCCTGTGAAGAGCAAGCGTGTTTCTTCTTGGGAGCCTTCTATTTTCCCTGTGACCTACAGTGTTCTGTGGCCTAGAAGGCCTCAGAAAATTACTTCCTAGCTGAGGAGGACAGCAGGCAGATGGCCCCAGGCTTTCCAGTGAGACTTCTTGATGCCTCCCGTCCTCCTTGCCTCTAATAGACTCCCTGGTGCAGTGGTCAGGAGAACAACAACATGGGTGCTCCTAATTTAACCACACAGTCGTGGGCTCAACTTGTTTCAAAGCTAGGTACAGCATAAAAGGACTGATGCTGTGTTGGTATCCAACACCTCATGGCAGCTTTTTGCCCTCACAGGCATTCTTAGCTTTCTGATACCTGCACCAGCTGGCAGATATAAAGGTGGAAACTCAGGTATCAGCACTGGAAAAGAAAGGCTGATGGGGTGAAATAGCTTATCTCCAAGTGTGTATACTGCAGACCAGAAGAACTTTTGTGGCTATTCCCAGTGATGCTGCCAAATCTGAGCCCAAGAAGCTCCTCGGTAAGGAAACAGCTTTGGCGATGCGCTGTGCATTCCACTTGACCCTCTAAATGGGAACCAGGTAACAGTTTTATTCCTCCTGGAAATGATCATGTCTGTTTGGGAAGCTTTTCAGACACATAGCTCATTGTGAGGATATCATTGCATTGAGGGCTCTAGTCATTTTTTCTGTGACTGGTGTGTTTCTAATTCACTGAGACGCTTTGAAATTTCAGTGTGTAAATTCACACCAGTCTCTTCCTCGCTCTTAGTAGATGATGCTACCCATGATCAAGGTAGCCAACGCAACAAGAACAATGCCCTTGACCAGTATTGGACAAACCCGGTGAGGACATGACATCAATTCAAATCAGCTGTTTGGCTGAAATCATCCCCAGTGCTGAAAAAGTGCCTTGTGAAACCAGCAAGAGGTCAAGCACAAGTTAATATCAGGCTAACTTTCTTCATTAAGACAATCTAGATTCAGATTGGGAAGCTTGTTAGAAGTCTTGAGGACTAGTCTTTCACACACAGTTGTTGTCCTCCGTGATCCCTCTGAGACATTAATGGCCTCCCTGATGGGAATAAGATGGTCAGGGTACATCGTGAAAATGGCTGGATGAGCTGTGGAGCTGATCAGTGGTGGTGTGGATGCAGTTTCCTTACTACATCTGTCGTATGGTGTTCCACAAAGATCAGTTATTGCGCTGGTTCTTTTCAGCACTTCTGAACAGTTTAAATACATGGTGACCTTGATGTGCTAACCATCTGACACAACTGGAGCAGGACAGAGCTGTGGGGAAGCCAATGCCACCAAGCTGTCTCTAGTGTCCAGGTGAGATCTGGCTGTTGGCTGAAGAATAGGTGAACTTACCCTAGATCTCAGGCAATTCTTGGGAGCAGAAAAAGGCATTTTGTTTGTAACCATGGATGAGTTTCCTGGATTTAAAGCGCATTTATGTGACCCACTGATTTGTTGGAGGACTCCTTGGTGACTCCAGATTTTTCACAGTAGCCTCTCTGTTCTATCATCTCTAGCCGAAGAAATGTCATTCCTTTCTCGGCAGGTAATGATGTGGCCTTAACTGTTTGCATCTCCAGCTTCCTGGACAGCACCAACATGATGGATGTGGGCTAGAAGCCTTCAGTGTCTGGCAGCTCCAGCTGGAACAGGGCTTTGTGGTCAGTCTTCTCAGCAGCAAGCTACTGCAAGTATTGGAAGCTGTCTGCTTGCTATGGGACCTTGAACTGGATTTTATGCCTTGGTCCCTATATTCAAGGTATTGCTTGGCTTGGGTCCCTGCTGCGGGATGCAAGGTATGGCTGACAGCTGCTTAACTGTAGCATGTGTTTGTGAAATAAATCCTGCCTGTGGCAATCATGGTGGGGATCAGGTCAGAACTTTGTGAAGGGAAGGTACAAGACTACACGCTGAGCTGTCCACAGGACACAAATGTGCTGCCTCCTGTGCCAAGAGCCAAGCATCCTGAAATTTCATTTAGTTTTGGTTTTCTTCTCATGCTTCCTATAGCATAAACACATGGTAATCTGTAATATTAAAACAAACCAACCAACAAAACCCCCAAAACTTGCCAAACCCACACTTCTTAGGAGTGTGTCCCTGCTCCTGGCTGTACCATTCTGGACCTTCCTTTGCCTCTGCTCTGGTAGTCACTTGACTCCTTGGTGTGCTGGTTCAGTCCACTAATCCAGCAGAAAACTAACCCAGCCAAAAGGGAGGTTGAATTTTGGGCCTTGATTTTTTGTTAGGTTAATGAGCTGCCTTGGCTCCCAGAGGGGCCCAGTGAAGGCTGGAGCTGGGGTGCAGGAGGAAGTGAGATTGCAGAGCCTGGAAGAGGTTGCAGCAAAGGGTCAGATTTGCTCAGCCAGCTTTCTAGGGTGTTTTCTTGCTGCGCCACAGGAAAGTGCTCAGACGCAGTGGGGCAGGTGCCGTGTGCAGGGCAGAAAGCACTGCAGGAGAATTTCTTTCAGTAGTGGCAGTTCTGGGAGTGAGTAGAAGCTTTCCCTATGGGGGCTCACCCATTTGCTACTCAGCCCTTTGCTGCTTTCAAAACCATGCTGCGAGTGCTAGGACAAAACCTTCAACCCAGCTGTCTCTCAGCTACTAAAATATCTCCTTTGCCCCTTGACCAGCTGTCAAAACTTTCCTGGCCTTCCTAGAACAAGCGTTTTAGGGAATGTTTCCCTTGGCCTATGAGAAATGGGTGGGATGCTCTGGAGATGACTAGCAGGACTGCGCGTTCGATGCCAGGTGCCTGCCCTAGCAAGCTCCTGAACAATCCTGTCCATCGAGGCTGCCACCCTTTGCCTTTGTAATGCTCCCAGCTCGGTGTGCTGTGTAGGGTGAGGTTGTGGTTCGAGGAAGAAATTGTTTCAGAGCAAAAAATTGTGCAACTCCAGAGCCAAGAAAAAAGCCTTAATTATTCAGCTAGTTTGAAACACTTTAAAGTATCCCTAAAAATAGGTGAGAGGGATGTTTGTCAGCTACAAAGAGATTATCCTGCAGTAGTATTGCTTGACTTATTTTCTGATGATGCTACAGAATACAGTCCCTCAGGTAGCCTCATTAATGTTTATGAATGAACCCCTTGCTTTATGTTTTTGGTTTTAGAAGGTAGAAATAGGGCGAGAGGCTAGTTAAGGCTGGTTTTACCATATATGCTTTGAAAGCCCAAGGACATGGGTGTAATGTCTCTGTAAGCCTCAGTGGTTCTGCAACAACTGGAGCTGGGCGCTTGCTAGACCAGCTGAGGTGTACCCTGAGGGAGAAATCCAGGCAGGACTTTGGCTAAAATCCTGGGTGAAATTCTGCACGCTTCCCAGCGGATCTGTCAGCAGGAGGTTGGCACTCCTCTGTCTCATCACTCGTTTTGTTTTGATCTCTTCCGGCAAAAGCAACCTGTGACCATATGCTGTTATAGCCATAAGCACTTCCACAGGGCAGTATCTGGTAAGCCTCGGTGTCTCAGCCCAGGGTGGAGCCTTCAGTTCACTATCTGTTCCTTAAAGAGGGCAACTGTTTCTTCTGGCTATCATAAAAGAAGAGTGGCAGTTACGCCCAGCCCAAACAGTATGCGGTGGTTTCTGAGTCTTACCGCTCCAGCCTTAAAATAACAGCCCTTTCTTCTGAGCCAACCAACAATTGTGGTCAGCCACTAATACCAGTTTAACCATTTGGCAGCTGCCCTATAGGAAATAGCTCTTTCAAGAGAGCCAAAGGAGCCCTTGTCCCCTCGGCCCCAGAGCCACCCTGGATTGGCTTCAGTCAGAAGGGCATGTTTAGATTCCCTCGCATACAACCCGCCTCTGAAATAACAACCGAATCCTAGAAAGTTAATACCAAACAAATCGTGGAAGGAGGGCGGAAAGAGTAATCCAAGTTAATTGTTTGGTGCTTTATTTGGTGAATAAGCGGGTGAATCTCCCTGACTCCCCCAGCAGACTCGCAGCTTACTGCTCTGTAGATCCTTCTCCATCCCTCGTGTGCTGGGACCGTCAGCGGAGTTTCTTTTGGGCTGGGTTCCCTCCCTGTTATGACAGCAGTGACCGGCTCTGCAAACAGTGCCATTGCAATAGAGACGGGGCCCTCACGGTTTTAGGGCAGAGATGGGCAATAAAGGGCAGTTGTAGGCCGGGGGTTCCCCCCCCCTCCGCCGGGACGCTGCCGGGGCTGTCCCTCGCCCCTTCCCGCGGCTCCGCTCCGCTCCAGCAGCGCCCCTCCGCTCCAACAGGGCACCAAGGCGGGCGGCGTGCGGAGCCGCCAGCCGGACC
>VZZY01010197.1:131545-161275 GCA_013400335.1 Eurystomus gularis | reverse complement strand
GGTAGGGGGTAGTTAACAGGCACAATTAAATATTAACGTTGTGCTAATAAAAATTAAATTTTCAAACAGCGGAGAAGCTGGAAATAGGAAATATTGCTGCGGGTTTTTTTTGTTGTTGTTGAGAGCGGGAGGGGAAAAAAGAAAAGGCAGAAGAGAGGGGAAGAAACACTGCCCAAAAGTTAGCATCGTCCTCTGGGTGACTTGCTAATCACATCCCTGCACTGACCACTACGCATCCGAACATGTGTCACTTGGTGGAGCAAGTGCTGCTCGCCTGGCAGAGCTCCACACAGCCCTTTGTGTTTAAAACCGGCCCTTGTTTGCCCCCTTCTTAGATATAAAGGGTTATTGCGCTGTGACGGCGGGGCTGTAATCTGTCCCACCGTTTCACCTGGACAGCAGCTGCTGACGTGTGAACTCCAGCTACTAAGGGGATAAGTCATAGCCTGGTACCACTGAAGTCCCGGTGTGGTAACCAGCCAAACCAAGGAGTTTGTATTAGTTTGTGTATAACCCCTAACGGGCAGAAGTATGCGTATGTAATGCACATCCCCAGTCTTTGGACATGATGCGAACGTCTATCGATGTAAAACTTAGAAATCTAGTGACCAGTTTTGCTTGGCTCAGGTCTGCAACACAAGCATCAAGGAAGAATAATTTAAATCTCTTGTGTTGGGGATGGCAAGAGGTGTTGGGGAAGCAAAGGGGTGTGTTATTGATGGGACATCACTTCAGGAGATGGTGGTGTGTGTATATAAATATGTGCACACGCATATGTATACATGTTCATCCACATGTGCATTCACTTTTCTCCCCCCCTTCTTTCCCTCTTCTCTTCAGAGTCAAGATGGCTAAAGGTGATCCGAAGAAGCCCAAGGGCAAGATGTCTGCCTATGCCTTCTTTGTGCAGACGTGCCGTGAGGAACATAAGAAAAAGAACCCTGAGGTTCCAGTCAACTTTGCAGAGTTTTCCAAGAAGTGCTCGGAGAGGTGGAAGGTACCTTAATTTGTGACTTCCTGAAGGAGTAACTTCTTATGGTATCTGCTGGAGTGGGGGGGGTGTGTGTGTGTGTGAACACAGAGGGAGCCGGTGCTGTTTTGATCCCTGTGCTGTTCTTGGCAAGGTGTCCCGGCTGTCGATTGAGTGCTGCTGACTCCTGTAATGATTGTGAAGGCTTCAGCCAGGTGTATCTGCCCATTTGGGTGCTTTTACTACAGCCTGGCCTTTTTTCCTGTCCCCAAGCAGTGCCTGTCAGCAGCAACCTCCCTCCAGGCCTGTGTCCTTGAGGAGGACTCTGGCTGTGCTTGTCCCATTCCTGTCGCTTCCCTCTTGCTGAGTACGCCAGCGGTGGCTGCGGTCCCTGGTACGGGACCTTCGTCCCCAAGGTGGTCCAGTTAGAAAACAAACACATTCTGAAACTCCCCTATCGAGTTGGTGTGTGTTGGCTTGTTTACTTAAAGTTTGCAAGCTATTGAACAGTTGGGTAATCACAGGTTTGGTGTCTTGTTTGGTTTTTTTTTGTGTTTTTTTGTTTTTCAGACCATGTCAAGCAAGGAGAAGGCTAAATTTGATGAAATGGCGAAGGCTGATAAGGTACGATATGATAGAGAAATGAAGGACTATGGACCAGCTAAGGGTGGCAAGAAGAAGAAGGACCCCAATGCCCCAAAACGACCACCGTAAGTAACATGGAGGAATTAAATGCACATGGGTTTTGTTTTCATGCCCTGTAACACGACTGGTGGGTTTCTGTAAGGGAAGTATATGGGATGTCGTGTTGGTATGGCAGTATTGGTAATATTCAAAGCTTACTGATGCTGTCTTGTAA
Source organism: Eurystomus gularis (assembly GCA_013400335.1). Classification (NCBI taxonomy): domain Eukaryota; kingdom Metazoa; phylum Chordata; class Aves; order Coraciiformes; family Coraciidae; genus Eurystomus; species Eurystomus gularis. The sequence goes on along the minus strand of VZZY01010197.1, from coordinate 159,446 downwards.
GTCTTGTAGGCAGCTTGTAATCTTGAGTATGTAGAGCACTGACTTGGTACTCTTAAACTCCTAGTGATGGAAGATGTGGAAATGACTGGGTCACAGTGAGACTTGTGTGTCTAAGATGAAATTGGGTATGGGGAATAGACAACACTTGATTAAAAACAGTACTGGATGAAGGCTGCAGGTCTGGGCATCAGTCAAGTTGAAACATATTTGAATTTCTGTTTTTTATTTGTGTTTTTTAAATTAAAAAAAAGGGGTGTTTCAACTCAGTGTGTAAGTGCATGTGGGAATGTTGTGGGTGAGGGATGGAGGAAGGGGCTGCTCCATGGCCGTGCTGCTGCAGTGCTGACTGTCCTCTGGTACTTCTCCCCAAGGTCTGGCTTCTTCCTCTTCTGTTCAGAGTTCCGCCCCAAGATCAAGTCCACAAACCCTGGCATATCCATTGGGGATGTAGCGAAGAAACTGGGCGAAATGTGGAACAATCTCAGTGATGGTGAAAAGCAGCCTTACAATAATAAGGCAGCTAAGCTGAAGGAGAAGTACGAGAAGGTAAGGCTGGTCTTCACTTGTGCCTCTTCTGTGCTGGCTCTTGTGTTGATGTGTTTCTGTAACGTAGACCCAGCTAAGGTGGCCCCAGCGTCGTGAGCATCTCCAGCTTACGTATCTGTTCTCACTGCGCTGAGTGCTGCTTAGCCGAGCTTTGCGTGCGTTGGGATGGGGTAGGTCAGAGAGCCGCAGGTGGGCTCCAGCGAGGACGGAGAGCTTTCCCCCCTGTGATGCGCAGCAGCGGCTGCTCGTGTTGCTCCAGCAAAGGGTTTGCTGTGCTGTTCAAGGAGCTTTGTCCCATTAGCAGGAAACTTAAGAGAGGTTGAGTTCTCTTCTCCTCAGAGAAATAACTGTGAACGTAGGGTTCAAGGTGTCCATCCAGAGGTGGATGAGTACGCTTAGGTGTCTGCATACCTGTGTACTGTAATGCTGGCTGTGTCCCCTTTTGGGGGTGCAGCGTGGAAGGCTGGTCCCTTTACCTTAACGCCCGCTGCTGTACAAATGCTGTATTTATTTGCTGCTTAGAGCAAATTAAGACATCCCCTTGACTTTGCAGGATGTTGCAGACTACAAGTCTAAAGGAAAGTTTGATGGCGCAAAGGGAGCAGCAACCAAAGCTGCTCGGAAAAAGGTAGAGGAAGAAGACGAAGAGGAGGAGGAGGATGAAGAAGAGGAGGACGAAGATGATGATGATGAATAAAACTGTACAATACTTGTCTCCATGTGAATACCATAGAGTAGGGGAAACACCATAAATGAAGCACCTCTTATTTGAGATGGTGTCTCTTGCCCTTATTAGGCTTAATTAAAAAAAAAATTTGGATTCCGATCGCGTTGTAGTTTCTAAAAGTGCTCTAGAAATTGTAACTGGTTTACATGAAGTGGCCATGGGTGTAGTGAGCACCCTGAAACTGTATCAAAGTTGTACATATTTCCAAACATTTTTAAAATGAAAAGGCGCTCTAGTGTTCTCCTAACTCTGTGCACTTTGCTGTTGGTGTAACAAAGCATTTAAAAATGTTTCAAGCATTTTTTTAATTTGTAAGGTGGTGTTACTATATGGTTATTGGCTAGAAAATCCTGGGTTATAAACTGTACATATCTATAGTTTGTAAAAACTAGACAGATTCTTGTGGTACATGCTTAGAGTTATGATGCCTTAGAGGAGCAGTGATGACTTGGAGAGGCTGTATGTTCCCTGGGGTGCCATGGCCCAAAGCATGCACTGTGAGGGTAGATCTATTTACACTACAGTGGGCGTCCATTTAGCTTAAAGTTGTCTTTCTGTATATAGTGAAATAGCATTCTGCTGCCATTCTTAGTTGTGGAAGGGGGTTCAGCTGGCATGAGAAGTGTATGGATTTTTTTAGTTAAGTGCGGTAGTTTTTAAACTGAAACTGTAGACATCTCTTCATCGTCAACTAAGTGAAGAGCCAGTGCAGCAACTGAAGTTCAAAAACACTCTGTACTTAAATGAATTTGCAACGTTCTGTTTTTTTTGTATGTTTAGAATGCTGAAATGTTTTTGAAGCAAAATAAACAGTATTACATTTTTAAAACTGTTCTTGACAACACTCTAAATTTCTGGTTTAAAAGGATTTTAACAACAGCAAGAGGTTCATTTTGAAGTCTGTGGCATCCCTCAGGGCTGGTGACTTAGGAAACATTCTGACTCAAGGATTAAAAAAAAAATAATAAAAAATAAATGGTGGCCAGCCAAAACTGGCTGAATTGAAAGAGATGGCTGCTCCAGCTAATATGCAATCGTAACTGTTTATGGCTGAGTGGCATAAGATGCTATGCAAGTTTGAACTTTATTACTTGAACTTGGGAGCCTAAATGAACATTCATGACGTAATTGTTTGTTTGTGTGTGTATATAGCAGCATTCAGAGATGCAGAGAAAGGTAGGTGGCTAGGAATGAGGCTGACACCATGGAATAAGTATAAAAGCATAGTTTGGATTTTTTCTTTTTTTTTTCAGTTGTGTTGGGTAAATTTATAGCCCAAATGCATTGCTGTACATATTAAAATGTGCCTTTTTTGTCCTGTGTTAAACTGTTTCAGACTTGTGGTTTTTTCTAGCATCTTGATTCGTGCAGGAGCCAGGCGCCTAGTCTAACTCCCTGCCAAAGTGAGAGCGTGGCGCAGGTACTTAGTCCGTGTCCTTCCTCTCGTGCTGCAAGCTTTATTAGGAATTGGGTGCTGTGAGATGGGTTGGGGGAGTGACACAGGTCTCTTTCCCCTTTGGTGACCAGCTGGCTGTGTCATAGTCTTGCCAACTTCCAAATCTCAGCTGGGGGTGTTTTGCAGCCCTTGAATGGGAAAGGTAATACCTGCTATCTAGCTGGTGGCTAGGCTCATTTTATCTTAGCGTGGAAACGGCATGAAGTGGGGAAAATGGTAGCACCCCCTCGCTACCCTTGAATTCCTTCCTTGTGCTGGCCGTAGTTAGCAGTCAGCGTTTGCTTGGCAGCAAGGAGGAGGTGGGGGTGTGAGAATACTTGCATTAATAGCAGGTCAGAGTTGTGGGCTGCTGTGTGCAGCTGACTTGAGAGGACAGGGCAACTCATTAGTGTAAACGGTGGGTATGGGCTGCGGCCGCCGCTGCCTGTGAGCAAAACTACAGATTAATGAGGGCCAGGCTTACACACAGTAACTGCTTCTCATGTGGGTAAAAACTGCTTAGTTGTCTAATTGGGCAGCACATCTGGATTTCTCTCTGACTTCCCAATGACCATAATATCTTGGCAAAACAGTCTGTCTGAGCTGGTGTTGAGATAGACTAGAACCTGAAAGCGGAACCAAGCAAAACCTGGGGTGGGATGAATGAATAAACTTTCATGAAACTCAGCAACATGTAGCAACTTTTTTTTAAGGCTAAATTACAGTTGGATCACTTAGAAATACTTGTACAATTGCTTAATTATGGCAATTCTTGGGTGTGTTTAATGCACAAAAAACAAGTGTGAAATTGGCCCAAATCTTATGGGAAGTTTCATTTTTAAAAGCCTCAATAAAGCTGCATCTGGAAAAGAAACGGGTACCTTTGTAGTTGTTACCCTTTCTGTGTGTCTTCTGATGCCAGGAAGATGATGACTGGAGATTCCAGCACGTGGAAATCTGGTGGGGAAGTGGTGGAGCAGCAGAGAAAAGCAATGGCATCATTTCAGGAGCTGTAATACTGTTTCTATTGTCTGGTTGGCAAAATCTCCCCTTAGCCACATATGGGAATTAGTGTAGATCGCTGCTGTGCAAATCGAGCTTGCCTTTGAATTAACTGCTAGTGAGCTGAGCCCCTATTGATAGTATTAGCAAATAAGAACTAGAGCTGACACCTCTTTGTCTTTTTTTATATCGGAAATCTATGGAGTTGCAGGGCTTGATTAAGGTCTTGGCCCTTACGGTGCACTACCTATTCCTGCTCTGCAAATTTCTAAAATATGGCACTACCTTGGGGCTGCGGTTCAATACAGCCCTAGTGCAGGGCTCTGGGGACTCAAATTTGGACATTGCAGGTGTAGTGAGGATATTTCTTCCCCCAGTAATCTCCCATTGATACATACCATGGTGTGAATGTCTATAAATAACATGATTCCTCACCCCACAGGTGTTTGTGTTCTGAGGTGTCATCTCAAATACTGGGAGCTGCTTAATTACACCCAGCTCTATTTTTTTTTTTTTTTTTTGATGGAGCACCCTCCGAATGCTCTTCCTCTCTGCTTTGAAATGCTTGTGGTGTTTCAGAGCAGACGTTTCTGCTTTGGGCTGCTGTACAGCTAAAACTTCTAGTTTGACTTTAGTCCCAAGCCAAGCAGAGTAAATATGTCTCTTATTAACTCCATTATGTGAGAAGGGTAATAATAAAATAGATTGGGGGGAAAGGGAGGGGAGAGATGAAGAAAGATTCTTCCTTGTGTGAATTTAACAGTGCTAACTGTGAGGCTGCTCGTGTTCCCAAAAATACAATTTGTTGCATCCCCCTGTGCCTGCTGAAGTCAGACTGAGAGGACGAGAGGCTCAGTTAAGGAAAAGGGGAGATGGTACTGGAGCTGTTAAAGCTTGCTCACCATTCTAGGGGGGCAGAGGATGGCTTGACTGGGTGGGGGGGGATGCCTAAAGCAGCGGCAGAGGCATGAGAGCTTTTGCTTAAAGGAAAGCATCTGCTGGTGCTGATGTGGGGCAGAGATGGGCAGAGGCAGGCAGGGTGCTGCCCTGTACCGTTTGATACATGCTTGGGACTATACGTAGTTTTGAGAGCGCACTTGCTACCAAAATGCCCCACATCCCTCTGAAATCCAGCCAACTAGGGGTGATGGGATGAGCCGAGGTGCTCTGTGCTGGCCTGAGCTCGGGTGGCTGTTAGCACGACCTGGGAGGCAGAGGAGCGATGCTCTCCCACTGCTCTGTAGCCTGTACATTTCTAAACTCAGTTGAAATGTGGTTAAATATTTGGTGTGAACCCTCAGACTAGAGGAATGTCTCCAGGGAGGGACAGGATTGGGGAAGCCCCACTGCGAGCGTGGGGCTGTCTCCCCACAAGCAGTCGCAAAGAAAACTGCTGCACAATGGTTTCCTGCCGCTTGTGCTAGTATCTTAATGCATCTGTGGGGAAGCAGTGCATTAATTTTTCTGTAATAAAATTAATTAAAAATCGGAGTCCAAATGCATATTGAATCAATTAGCAGTGAACGGCTGCAGCTCTAACGGAGGTCCATAGGAAGGTGAGAGTCTGCTTTGGGGATCATACTGGGGATACAGGCAGAGTCAAAACATCTTTCTTACCTGCTCCCTTTGAACGGCTGTTTTCTATATAGTTTTATTCACTACTAATAAACCCTGCAGGAACAGCAGCGAGGTGCGAGGGCTTCTCTTGGCTCTGGCGCAGGCGATGGCAGGTGAATGGCTTTTCGCTTCCAGCCTCCAGCACAATTCTGGCAGCCGCCTTGAGTTTACATTTTCCCTCTGCTCACTCAGGCTGTTGTTCCACAGACGGAGAAACATCCCCCAAGTAAGCCCTCTTCTGCTGAGGGTTTTGGGAAGCAGGGCTTGGACCAGGAGGAGCAGCTGGGATAGGCCCTCCTGGCTGGCTCTGCTGGGATGAGAGCAGGACGCTGCGTTTACAGCCACACTGCCCTTTGCTTTCTGACAAGCCCCACGCTCCCCTCTACGGCTGTTAGCCCACCCTGGCTTTCCTCTAGAAGATAACGGGAGGAACTGTGACAAGTGACATATTTATTTCTTTTCACCAGGGCTGCACCAGATTGTAATGCAATAAACTGAAGTGCAAATTGCAGCTGTGCTGCAGAACAAAGCGTGCGGGTGACCCTGTTACCAAACAGTTGCTCTCTGAACAGGTTTTAGCTTGCAGGGGAGAAGGGACCAGATAACCAACATGCCTGATGGGGATTTCATGCTCTGTGAGATGTCTTCGTTCCTTTTGGGCAGGCTGGGCTCCGGTGGGAGCACGGTATGCACCTGCCCCTGCTCGGGCAACACTTGGTGACCTGTGTTCAGAGTGCTCTGCAAACATCTTCTGATAGGTCTGATACGTACGTGCTAAAGTGGGATGTGGATGAGGGGTGGCTCCTTGCCTGTGCTAACCATCTTGATTGGAGTCATCTGCTGCTAAGAGCTCTTCCCTGACCACCCTCCTGCACCTGGATCCCTAAATTAGGTGGGAGGAAGGAGCTACAGCCCTGCTAGAGCTGACATCTATGTCTCCTGGGTGGTGAGTACCTCCTCTTCTTCCTAAATGTGGTGCGGCCTCACAGAAACACTCATGAAGTGTCTAAACCAGGGTTAGTCTTTCTGTTAAGCCAGTGCAGAGGTGGCAAGTGACCTCTCTGGGACTGGGGACCCCAGGCGTTATGTGGAGCAGCAAACTGGTGCTATGGTGGGTTGAAGACCTTTGGAGGCCAGGATGTGCAAAAGCTAATCTTTGTCTTGTTGATGTTGAGAGATGAAGATGCATTAACTGTGGTAAATGGTTGCCTGCCCTGTAACCATGTCCCATGATATGGTTGACTTCATGTCTCTGGTTGAATCCAGCAGCAGAAAAATCACAGCTGTACACTGAGCCTTGCTATGGGCATTTCGATGGTGTTTGCAGTTGACTTTTGAGCCTCTGAAGTGCAGAGTACCACTGCTCTGCCTCTGTACTTGCCACCTGGTCTTGCTTCTGGCTGGGTGCTCCGTGCCAAGGTACCCGAGGAGCAGCCCCTCGGCATAGGTGTCACGCACCTGCGCAGGCTGCGGTGGCCAAGCCTGGGTAAGGAGGGAGGCAGGCAGGATGCTATGGGTGATAAGAGTCGTTTTTTCTTCCTAGCCCCTCCCCTTGTAAAGCTCCCTCAGGTATTTCAAGTCAGAAAAATCCTCTTTTAAAAAATATTAATCAAACATAGCCTGGCTTTGTTGTTGTAAGAGCTTATTACTTGTAAGTGTTTTCAACTGCTTCTTTGTGAAGCTTAAGATTTGCTTTATGTTAGTTTAGAAAATTAATACATGTAGAAGGGCGAAGTGGTTTGAGGGATTGCTTGAGACAAATGCCTCTTGCCTGCTGCTAATTACTGTATGATAGCTCTTTTACTACGTATTACCTGGGATGTGCAAGCAATAATTCATGGTCTTACAAAAGAGGCTCGAGAAAGGTGGAAGCAGGGTAAATTTGGTCTCTTGTTTTCTTAAACATTACATCAGTCAAGTTCTGCTCGCTTAGGAGCTCAGGATGGGGTTCTTCCATAGATTTGGCTTCTGCAGTTAAGGTGTTGCTCAGCAGCTCCTGGTGAAGGTTGCTCCCCAGTAGCAGGGAGAGCAAAAGGAAGTATGTGCTTGGTCTTTCATTGCTTCATATAGAAGCTTAATTTTTGAAAGGTGCTCGGAGGTTTTTCAAGCCAAGCTCAAAGATCAAGGTGTCAGTAAAAGTATAAAAGAGAACCCTTTCTTTCAAGGGCTTGTCTGGAAGTGGAATAAAACCTGACCAAATAGCATTAGGCTGTCTAATTAAGGATCTCTCACTCCTCACTGTCACTCATGTTTCATTTGTTGGTGATTCCCCACCAGAAAGAGTTGTCTAGCAAAAAGTTCAGCTAGACCAGACCCAGTATTTTGAACCTTGAGGGTGACTTGCAAAAGGTCTTGGATGGTTTTGAACATAGGAGGACTTGGCCTTGTTTGTTTTCTGCTGTTCCCTGCGTGTCTCTGCAGTGTGTCCCTGTCCCCTCTTAGTGCTTTGCCTGGGGAGAAAGCAAAGGTGCCTCCCTTACAGACTCAGCCCTTCATCTCTTCCATGTGATTACTCATCTGTGGGGAGCACCAAGAAATACTCCTGCAGACCCCGGGAAGATGACTCTTGATGCTTCTCATTTACTGGAAGGTGACATATTAAAAAGCTAACTCTCCAACAGTGGTTCAGGCTGATCTTTCCAAATGCAAAGTGGAAATAAGCTCCCAACCTCCTTTTCCGTCTTCCCCCCCCCCTCCCCAAACACTCCAAATAAATACCCACACAATGCTTATTTTCAGGTGCTGTTTCACAGATCTCTTAGCTGTTAAAGACCCTTATACTTCACCTGTTTTGTTTCCTCCTCTCCTGTTCCCTGCCCCAGCTCTCCCTGCCCAGCAAAGCAGCCGTGGTCAGTAGATCAGACCCAATGCCTTATTTGAGGTGGAGCAGCTTCCAAATTTTGGGAGCAGACTGGCTTGTGTTTCCCCAGTAGTTGGATGCTTTGGGGAAGATCTTCAGATGGTGTGGGCTGTTGCTCTGTGCCAGCTTGGACCACCCACTGGTGCTGTTCCCCTGAGATTCTGTGCTGACAGCAGCATCAGGGTGAGGATGGAGGCTATGGTGATGGGTGAGCTGCTGCTGGCTGGCATGTTGGACCAGCCAGTCGGCACGTGGAGCCGAGCGGTCGTGATGGAGGTGGGAAACGGCAGCAGGAGGCAGCTGAGGGATACGGGTCTCCAGGTCTTGAGCAGACGGCATCCAGCCCGCAGGGTCTCTCCCCGTGTCGGGGACCATATGGTGCTGTATTTCACAGCCGGCCCTGTGAGATACGGTTCAGCAGCTAGTATAGATGAAAGGGATGGGTGGTCTCAGAAATGTTTACTGTTGCTTGTGCTTGGAGATGGTTATAGGCAATGAAATACGTTAGGCTGTGTCGTGGCTGTGCTGGGTTTCTGTAGAGTGCTTGTTGGGCTGGGAACACCTTCTTGTGGCAGGGAACAGGGATAGGCTGCTGTGGGGTGAGAGAAAGTGTTAATTAATGTGTGGATGGGAAGCACCTTCGCATATATTCTCATCTTGCTAAATGCGAGTTTCCCGCCCTTCAGACGTGCTCTGGTAGGGTCCCTTCCACAGTTACCCCCTGCCAGGCCGTGCTGGGGCACAGTGTGCATCTCAGAGCTGCCAGGCGAGAGGCTCTCCCTGAGCAGAGCTGCGAATCTCCATGAGCTGGAGCAGGATCACCTCTGGCCTCGCAGCACATGGGAAGCAAGAGCTGCCCTCTTACTATGGACGTGGGTGCTTGGGCAGCCCACCCCAACGAGGGCTTGGGGTGCCTGTGGTGGGAGAAGGGATCGTGCTGGAGGAGCTGCTGGTTTGCTAGAAGCTGCATCCTAAATATGGACGTGATTATTTTAATTTATTTATTTGCTTACTCTGGAATCTTTGCATTTTTGCCTTAATCCTGGAGGAAAATCGGCGGTGCCCTGTGTGCATGTGACATGGCTGCACACAAACTCCCTTTGTGACTTCTTTCACAGGGGAGAAACACATTCAGGAAAAAGCAGGGCCCTGACAACAGGAATTAAGTGTTTCTAAATATGGACATCCCTTTTTGGACTAAAATGTCTTTTTTGTACCATGCATATTTCCCCTGTTAATCATTTCCTTTTGTTCCTCACAAACTTTGGTCCTCCAGTGTTACAGAAGGAATTATGACCGCTCTGTTTGTAAACTTTCATTTATGATACATGAACTGGCTCGTACCTTAGATAAATTTGCTGGGTTGTCTTTTTAATGCGGCTGGAAAGGCCAGCGCTCCGGCTACTCACCCTTGGCTTTTCCCTTTTTTTAAAAAACAGTCATATTTGGCCTCAGCCCATTTCGAAATATTGGGGATTTTACAGGCCATTGAGCTTTGCCTGGTCCTATTCACTGCTTTTGTGTTTCACTAATTGGCTTGATAAAGAAGGGCCTGGGCTCTGTGAAGTGCTTCTCCTCCAAGGTGAAATGTGAGATGGAGGAGGGAAATATTCAGATGTTCACTAGCAGTTATGCTCGCTGGATAATCTGAATGCATCAGAAATGAGCTAGAGCTCAGACAAAGTAGGGGATTAGGAGTCTGAGATGGGCGAGCGGGGTGGACATCTGGAAGCCTGCTGTTGAGCTTGTCTGCTGGGGTGGGTTGCGTCTTCATTATATGGGTTATACATGCCGAAAATGAACAGTGGGCTGGGATCGTAGTTGCTCTCTGTGGATATACTCTGGAATAACAATTTCTGTTGTTATTTACGGAGTACCCTGCACTTCCCAGCAGAGCTCTGAGTGTTCAGTGTGGACCCAGTCACCAGCGCAGGAGAAGCTCGCCCTCTGAAGCTGGAGGGACACCCTCGGGTTTTATGGCATGTTTGCATGCACCTCCTCTGCCTGCTGCTTTGAGGTTTCAGGGAGGAACATGTGCCCACGGCCAGTGTTACGCAGACAGTGGATGCTCAGGCCCTCCCTTGCATGGTGCTCCCTGCAGTTTTGGGCAGGTGCAGCTCTGGAGCCTGATAGAGAAGCAAATGCATGGGAGAGGAGGAGACAAACCAAACTCAGGACTTCTACACCCTTCCTGCGTGTAGACCTTGGCTCTCCTAGAGTTGAGCCCACTGTTACAGCACAGAGTTGCTTCTACTCTGCCAGCATCTGCCGCGGGAAGCACCGTCCATCTGGGGTTGGCTTCACTGGCCCCATCCTGCTGTCCCCCAGCCCAGCCCCTCGCACTGTCCTGCTGCAGGCACGGAGACGTGGCTCAGGGCACAGAGCTGTGGGTGGTGTGGGGACAGGTGCATGGGGTTTCTTCCGTTTGATGATGAAATAGGAGTTGAAAACTGCTTTTGCCTTTTTGAAAACACAGTATTGGAGAAGGAATTCCAAATATGTTGTGAACAGAACTAGCCAAATAGCGTTTTGTTTTGCTTTTGGTTTTCCCTCAAAAATAATTTCTTTACCAGCCTCTTGGCACGTGCTCTGTTTCTCCTCCTCCATCTCCAGCCCTTGGCTTTCCTCATGTTTCCATCCCCTTCCCAGACAACCTTCCTTGGCCACAGCTATAACGTACCAAAACCTGGCTGTGTGCAGCTGGAGCCTTGCAGGACTCCCATCAAATACCCACTGCTGCCTGAGCAGCATCATGCCTGACCCCAGGTGGGAAATATTGCACTGAGGATGCTGGCACTGAAGAGGTTTGGGATAGGTGCCTTGTTCAGGTGACCCATGAAATTCCCACCCTGCCTCATCTCAGGTAAAGCCAAAGCAAAGCAGTTTAGGGGAAGGTAAAGAGGGAACCTTCAGGCAGAAATGCATCACCCTAAAGCAGATGCAAGAGCTTGGCGGTGCTTTGGGTCATGCTTGGGATGATAAAAGCAAGGGAATCTTTGATCTAAAAAAATATCATCAATGCTGCAGAAGAGAGGCAGGTACCAGGGCAGCAGGGACCTGGGCAGGGCATTGGCGAAGGGTGGTTTAAGGACACATGCCAGTCACTGCCCGACACGATGCCCCAGGGAATTCAAAGTGGGTCTGAGGAGTGAGTCCAGTGCAACCGTGTGGCAGCATCTGCTGAAAGCGCTGACTCAGTGAAACGTGCCTGTGTCCTGTCAAAGACGTGCAAAATTTAGGGAGAGAAGGGAAACACCAAGTTTCTAATCTTGGTGTCTAGTGTGAGATGTTCTTGTTTTGCCTGTTAGCTGCACAGAGGCTGTCCTGGTCCCTGGGTGTCTCAGCGTGGTATCGATGGTTGGCAGCTCCTGCTGCACTACCTTGTTTTATCATCTGCTTCTGGCAAAACTGCCTTTTCTTTTTTGGGGAGACCCGGCCGGGCAGCAGAGCCAGACCTGAGTCCTGGCAGGTGCTAGCTGCGTTTTTACTTTTTGGGTGCCTTTGTGTCCTACTGGGGTTGAAACAGGATATACTTTTGTTTTCTCCATGTGAACTTAGGGAGCCACTGCTGAGTGTGATTTGTGAGTATGGATGTGTAGGTAAACTGGCTCCTTCGCTCAGTACCAGAGAGCCCGTCTTGGTCTGTGTTAGCAGCAGTTTTGGGTTGGAGAAAAGGAGGTCTGGAGAAGGGGTACAGCTCCTCTGGGATCACCTATAGGCCCCTTGGGTGACAAACCTCTGGAAACCAGATACAAAATCCTCTTTTTCCACTTAAAAAGTAAAAGCAGGGCCAGAAAAGCATTTGTCTGCTATGGGGCGGACTCTAGGTTAGGAGACTTGTGTGATTGTATGTGGACTAAGGGCAGTTAAGCATTACAGCCCCAATTCTTGCTCCAATTTAATGCCATTTTTCAGAAGTGCCAGCAGCAAAATATGTTGGAATTTCTCTGTGCTNAGGAGTTGCCCCAGGGGCTTAGGGGCTTTGGGAGAGCCGATGGCAGGGACAGGGCACGCTGCCTCTCCCCACTCTCTTCTGCGCTGCCAAAGCCTTTGCTGCAAGGCAGACGGGTCTAGGTTTGGGGGAGGCAGCCCCAAGCCCCAGGTCAGTCCTGACAGCTTTGGCAGGGGATGCTCCTGCAAACAGCAGCCACTGGGCGTTTGCATTCCCCTTGGCCTCAGCCCTGAAGACAGCCTAAAGCCTCGGTCAATAATAAGCTTATAAGTCAGTAAATCTTGGTAATGAGAAAAACAGAAGATGGCATCTGCTCAACGCGATCTGGTAAACAGCTATTGAAATGAGTTGCATGTTATTGCAGGGGTTACAGCTGAAAAACCTGATCGCCCTGCAGGATTGGCAGTTTTTCCTGTACCAAGTTCTTCAGAGCAGCTGCTGGAATCCTGTTGAGGCTGAGCATGGGGAAAGGTGACCTGTTGCCTGTGAGGCCCGCAGGAACAACAGCCCCTGCTGTGAAACCAGAGGCAAGGTGCCCTCATCCTGCATGTGTGGAGCCCAAGATGGGCCATGAGACGGGACCACCACGGTGGTCATCATCACCTCCTCCTCCTGTGTCCTCTTCAATGCCTCCACTTGGAGATGTCTGTGCTTTGAAGGGTGCTCTGCAGCAAATAGAGGTTGGGGTAAAAGGTAAAACTATGATGTCTTCAGAGATACCCAGGTGGGATGAGCTGATGGGCAACAGGCAGCTGGGAATAAATGAGTTGTGCAGGGGACAGCAGGAAGAAGAAGGTGCTGGGTCTTCATCTGACATCCACTTGGACTAACTTGGTGCCCATGGGATGGGATCTGGCAGCGGTCCTGGTCCCGCTCAAACTGCATGAAGCCAGGTCTGCAAAATGGGGAGGGGGAGGAGGGGAGAGTTCAGGGGAAGGAATCTGCATATGGTGTGTAATGCTTTTATGAATTGGGTCTTTAATAATTTACATTACCAGTTTAATACTTTGAATACAAATTATCTTGCCCATATGCTGTGCTGACAAACATAAAAATGGAGTAATCAAAGCTGTAATAGCACTACAGCAAAAAGACATAAAATGCCACTAGAAGGCTTAGGATAAATGATTGCATGCACACACTAGCTCTATGGCTCCCTGGTGCCGAAGGATGCATTGCAATTGCTTCCTCAGACTTTGCATTTGGGCTTGAGGACTGGTGCAGTACCAGGAGTAGCGCTCAAAATTCTGCGAGACAGGCAGCGTTTAACAAAGAGGCGAAAAGAAAAAAGGCTCAGACCTCTTTGATAAACACCGCAATTTAAATTCTGCTCTGGCATTACATGGACTGCTAAGAAAATATAGCCCACTTATTTGTAGGGAGCCCCCTTCTTCCTCCAGAGGGGTGATTTGCATGTATTATAAACTGCAGTGTTGGCTTGCCATCTTCAGGCAGCTGCCACGCACTGCACAGCATCCCTGCCCATCCCTGTGCATCCCTGTCCATCCCTGTGCATCCCTGCGCTGGCTGGAGGTGGTGGGTCCAGCCTGCGTGTCACAAGGGGTGCCCGAAGGAGGATGCTCACCACAGCCTGGCACCAGGTGACCCAGGCAATGGGCAACATCAGGAAACATGAGTTTCACCTCACGCTCCCCTCTGTGCCTGAGCTCTAAGGGGTTGGAAGACGTGGGGGAGGTTGACTGGCCTTGGTGCTCCCTCCTGGTCACCCTCAGGCTGCAGTTTAGGTGTGAGGGATTGTATGGGTGGGCCTGGGAGCTCATGGGTGCTGCAGATGACTTAGCAACGTGCTTTAGGCAGCCTGGCATCTTTGGGCACATGTGTGTGTGTCCTGGGCATCCCAAAGGGCATGGGGCTGCGCAGTAAAATGGGCAGCTTTGCAGAGCAGAGATGCAAGTTGTGCTCACAGGGAAAAGCTGCTTTTTGTAGATGTCAGTAGACCTTGTATTGTAGCTAGTGGCAAAGTCTCTGCTTTTAAATACCAGTCTATTCATTGGTGCCGTATCGCAGAGGCGTCCCTGCTACAGGCAATCTTTCACAGAAAGAGCCATTTAAGGCTCACATTTGCATACGCTGAATTTCTCAGCTATCAAGGTTACTCCATGCTGTAATCCATTCTATGCTTCTAATATGATCCGTGAAAAATGAGGCTTCTTCCCAAATAAATCATCAGCAATGGAGGAAATGGTGCTTTTCCCGAAGGTGTGAGGCTCTGGCGATAGCAACATCTTTCCCAAAAGGCAGAGGTATCGAGTCAGGCTCACTCTGTGCTGCCTGAACTCGTTGCCACTGGCCCCAAGACCCAAACTCCTTGCACACAAATGTGTTTTTCCTGCCTTTGCCACTCCCAGGATCTGCTGCCGGCTGGTCTGCCTGGGATGTGGTGCCAGCAGCTAGGGTGTGGTGCAACCCAAGGGCTAGGGTCACCCTCTTTGACTCATCCGTTAATGCATGTATCAACGCACTCACACATCTCCGTAATGGGCTGAGGGGAGAGGAGCGAGTGCCAGTGTTTGGGATCCCGTGGCCCGGCGAGGTGGAGCATCCAGGGCTGCAGAAAGACAGAGCACCCTGCCCTGCCTGTCCCTATGCTCTACCTTGCTCTGGTCCCTATGCATCCAAAATCCAACTCCGTGCCCACCCCAGGCCTGGTTTTGCCTGTGTGCAGGGGGTTTTGGAGAAGCCCTTGGTGCAGCCCTGCTCCGTGCCCTGGGGAGCAGCCATATGGCAGAGCAACCCTGTATAGTGCAGCTGAGAACACCGTGACTCTAAAACCCTTGATGCAAAGAGGAGCCAGAGCCTCTCCTGCCAGGGGCGATGGGAACTGCCTGGGTGGGTGAGGGACCTGCATGAGCTGGGATGGGAAGGCACAGGTGGGCATCCAGCCCCCACTGGAAGAACTTTTCCCATTGCCAGATCTCCTGGATAATAAGGCCCTCACTGATCCTTTTGCTCTGCAAATTGGTTGGATCAAGACTGCAATAAGAAATATCCCCATCCTCATCCAGAGGCTGATTTTAAGTGTAGAAGTCTTTATATGACTCATAAACTGTAACATTTATTTCTGCACACAAGGTAAATATTTCCCCCTCTGAATGTCTAAGCAATGCAATTTTGTTTAAATCCTCCATTTGTTTCAGTCTGAAGGTGACAATAACTCACCTGTTTTCCCTTCCTGTGATTTCCCCAAGCAGTGACGTAAGCCAAAATAGAGCAAACTCAGCTCCGGCTGTTTGTCACTTGTCAGCTCCTTCCCTCAAATACACTCAGATGAGCTTTGTCCTGGAGTTTACATTTGGGCACCTTCTGATCTCTAGCTGTCAGTATGTGGCCCCATATTTTCCTCTTTAGATGAAGAAGTACAGCACACCTGTATGCAGCCACTGCCAGAGCAGGCAGGGAAGAGCGACATAACTTAATTTAACTCCAGATAAATCATGATTTCATAGCGATCTGCCCCCACCACAGGCAGCTGAGAGTCCCATCTCCTTGGCACTGTAACAACACTTGTCACTCGATGTCCCAAAGAGACATGCTCACGGCCAGAGATCATAGATGACTGAGAAAATGCCTGGAGTTGTAAACACCATCAACCTGGAGAAAACAAACGTGCCTGGGAGCTGATGTTGGGTGAGAACGTTCGAAGGCAGCGCTTGCCTCTGCAGAGCATGGGATGTTTCCGCGGGCCTTGTGGGACCCCAGCCTCAGATGTTCTCTGGATCTGTCACCACCCAAAGCTTCAGCAAACCCAGGGAGGCGAAGCTCTGCCTCTCCTCTTCCCCAGGAGAGCCCTGGACCCTGGCTTTCGGAGGTTGGTAGATGCCCATGAAGTCCCCCAGCCCCTTGGGAGTGGGGAAGCCCAGGTAGGGGTTGAAGGGCAGAGGTGTTGGGGGTGGCCATAGTGCACCATGTTCTTTTGCTCTTTGAGGGAGATGAAAGAGGGGTGCTCCTATTTCGGTGGTAGGTGCAGCTCCTGGGTGCTTTCTGCTGGAGATTTCCACCACTTCCATGAAGCTGTTCAGCTCCTGCCAGGGGGACAGAGAGCTTCAGATGTGGCCTTGTCGCTGCTTAAAGATGCTTTGTGTGAGAGCGACGAGTGGATGCATGCTCAAAACTGTGCTGGCACATCAGGTGTTGGAGAAGCCTTCCACTGCCACATAGGCATGTTTGGAGCATGGGTGTGTTTTGGTACCCCTGTGCCTTTGCTGGCTTTGGTGGAGTCAATTCTGATTTAAAGCCGGTGTCACATGAAATCCAAAGCAGGCACCATTCCTCCTGATCCGTGCTCCCAGGCAGGACTCTGCTGCTTCCGGAGTCCCTGCCCATCCTTGAGGACATGTCTGCATCCAAGCCTAAACTCAACGCTAACGTGCACAGGCTGTTTCTTTTTCCAGTCTGCCTCTTTCTTTCTTTTTCCCTTTTTTTAAAGGAAATGGAATCCAAGGCTGCCATGTAGTGATGATATTATTGTTAGTAGCTATTTCTATTTCCATCACTCTGAGAGGCAGAGAACAGAATCCCACTGGGTTAAATGCAGCACATGCTATAACAAAAAGACGGTCTGGGTGCCGAACAACTTGCGATCTTCTTAATGTAAGGAATATAAAATTAAGATTACTATAGCAACATCTTGCTCACATTGCATACAGATAGGGTTTGTTGGTCTTTCTATCTCTGTGTGTGTATCTATATGCAACATACACATACAAACCTTAAATATCTCTGGCAACTTTTTGCACTGTTGAATTTCTGTTTAATTTCAAGCTCTCGGTATCTCAGATCTGTATTGCTCCTTAAGAGTCGCATCCAGCTTTCCTTCAGCAAGCCTTGCCTTCTCCTTTGGGCTCTTTTGTGCATTCTGTGTCACAGGCTGGAGTCCCCTCTGCCTGGAGAGAGCACTCTGCACCCAGCCAGGAGCAGGGACAAACCCTGACCAGAGGGTCCACTCTATCTGTCAGTTTCTATTTTAGATGTATACAACCCTGTTAAACTTCATAACTGACTTAACTTCTCCAAATATGCTTTCTTCAGTCAGGTTGTAGGAGGGTAGGGTGAACCTGAGACATGCAAATCCCTATTTTCTCTTCCCTTCTCTCTTCTCTTGAGTCATCAGTTCAACTTTAAGTGAAATTTCATGAGTTACGAACCACAGCTCTTGCTTCTCTTCCACAACTGAATAAAACTTGGGCCCAGTAATGTCTGCAGGAAGGGCAGAGCACACCCAGGAGCAACGAGCTGAAGGAAAGGCAGCAGGAGGATGGATGCAACTACAGTTCAGCATCACTTAAATTCTCCAGGGAAGCAGCAGAAATTCAAGCACAATTTTCATCTTGTCACAGAGGTAAGTGGAGTTACTGATGAAGAAGAGTTTTAACATCACCAGATCTGAGGAGCTGTCTTTGCTTACCAGCCTACAATCGGGTAGGAGGGGAAAACCAGGCACCAAACTGTGCTACAGAGATCTGAAGGATATTGCTCTCTGCCAAAGAAAGACGTGTCGGAGGGATACCCATTTCTCGTGAGAAGCGGGAGGAACTTGCGGCTCGTTTGTAACAGCTTTGAGTCTGTGGATTTGAACGTGCACAGTTGGAGGGCTGGTGGATTCGCTGTTTTGAGACCAGACTGTAATGGAGATCTGAGAACCAAAACTGAAAACGTCTGCTGGCGGGTCTGGCTGGAGGAGCTGGAAAGCAGCCTGAAGTTGCCAGCTGCAGATTTCTGGTGCCTCTGACTTAGCAGTACTAAATACAAGGAAATAAATCATAGGCAGCTCTGCCTGCGGAGTCTAGAAGAAAAGCAAACGGACTGGAGTGAGGTGGGTGAACAAGCCCCACTTTCCTGTGGATCTGTGGGGAAGCAGAAGTGGAAAGGCAAAGAAGAGACCTGCACAGCATAGAGGGACCAGCTTTCAGAGCCCTCGCCAGGCAAACCCAATGGCCTTTCTTCAGGCAGAACTGCTCTATGAGCAAGAATCAATATCCTTCTGCAGTGCCTGCAAAAATGCTGACAGGCTTCAGTGTGCAGAGCTGATGCGAAGTGGATTTCTGGATGGAGCTATTGAAGAGATGGGCAGGATAGGAACAAGCATGAGTGATGCTTCACACGTACATAAGGTGTTGATGTGGAACTTATGGCAATGGGCTGAGGGTACGGGGACAGCTGAAGATCAGACCAGGCAATGGAGAGTGGATTGAGGGCCAGTGGAGGTTCATGAGCAACAACGTATTAGAGTGCCAAGCAAAGTGAACATTTTAAGATGGGCACTCAGCTTGTTCGCTGCCAGCAACAGGCAGGAAAGCTGTCCTAGAAGCAACTGGCCCCAAACCTGGGCTGACCTACAAGCTGAAGAGCCATCGCTGCCTCCTTCCCCAAAGGAAGAACTAAAGGCAGACTCGGGGGTCTGGCAGGGCAGTGGGAGTCGTGAACCTGGCCTGTGAGGAGCCGGCAAGGTCTGTAGGGCTGAGCAAACCATCTCTGAGACTGCTGGTTAAAACCGCACATGCACTTTCTCATCCTTTTCTCTGGAATGGGAACCCATCAGGACAAGGGTCTGTTTATGATGCTCAGCTGAACTTGAACCACCCTGGACTTCCCCAGGTAAGGGCAGTTGCTGTGGGCAGTGTGAGCACTGGTGCCATGCACCAGGTAAGTTTGATGGGCAACCTCAGCCCAGGACCTGGTCGCTCACCCCTTAGAAATCCTGCAGGGCTTTGCAGGTGTACTGGAGTGTCTGGTGATAGTGGGCTGTTTGGTGGGGGTATGGCGAGATGGGGAATTGTTTCCCTTTCCCTGAGGGGTGCTGAGTTTCCCAGCTTGGGATGCACACTGCTGATATGTACCAAACTGATAGCCGGAGAAAAGGGAATCTCTTCATTAGAGAGAAAAACTGTGGCTTTGGAGTCAACTCGCTGCAGCCCCTCTGTTAACCCTTGCTGCATCGCTGCTGGGGGTGGCTGTGCTTCTGCAGGGGCAGGCAGGGACCACACGTCTCCCCCAGCTCCATGGCACTGCCATGCAGGCCGTCAGCACCATCACCTCTAGGCTTTTTCTTTCTCTTGACCTCTGTGTTTCCATCAGCGGTTTTTAAGCAAGCCTGCCACCAAGACTGTAATCGGTTCCTGTGTCCTCCTATTTATGCTTTCACCCAGCAATTTGCACAGGGCTGTCGAGCTCTCTGCTCATAATTGACAGGAGAAAGCAATCTGCTTCACAAGAGGAAACATCTCCACCGGCTGCTGGATCCGAGCAGGCTATTTCCCATAATGAGGACGAAGCGAAACAGGATCTCACTAACAGCCACGGATGTAGCTGAGCCCTCATTACTGTGGGCGCAGAGGTGCTGCTTGGGACATAATTAAGAGCTCGATATTCGGAGTACGGCATGTCATGCTGTCCTTCCTGCGCTGCTGGCTTGTGACGAGGCAGTTGGTGCCAAGTGCTCCTCAAGCTTGCTTGAGCCTCAGCTCCCACAAGCCAGGCTGCAGGAGGGGCTGCTCGGGGAAGGGAAGGCTCCTTGTTTTCTTTCTTAATACTGTTTCTCCACTTGCAGGGGATGACCATGGCAATTTCAGCCTTAGTGTTGGAAAGCAGCTGCCAATGGCAATGGAGTTTATTTTGACAAGAGAGTGGCATCAACTATGAGTGTCCCCATGGTGCCGGTGCAGCTGGGAGGGTAACGCAGGCACCAGCGAGCTGGGCTGACTGGAGCCCAGCCGGGTTTGCCCCGTGCCCTACGAGGCTCACACCATCCCCAGCTGGAAAAGCAGCTTGGACATAGTGCTGGGCAGCAGAATGGATGTGCATCCAGGTGAACTGCAAATTTGGGATGGGGAGGAATGTGGATGAGGGAGTTCTCAGAGCATCTCAGCAGTTTCCATCTCATATCCTTCTCCCCGGCGCAAGGCCAAGTGCCTGGCAAGTGATGCTGAACATGAGATGCCACACAAACTTTTGGGGGTGTTGAAGAAAAGAGCAACCACCTCTGCTTGGGCAGTAGCCGTGGAGTGGAGAGCTTTACCTCCAGGCTCTGAGGGGTAACCAGCCTTAACTCCTTGTGATGAACTACCTTTCTTATTAGGATTGAAGCACAGCCAGAGGTCTCTTCTCTGTGTATAGGTGGTAGTAAACAGAGTAATACCCTGGTGCGTCCAAAAGGTTGGCCTGACACCCCCCCCAGCTGACCCATAACTGGGAGAGACACCAGGCTTGGTGAGGAAAAAGAAAAGGGAGAGAAAGGGAGGTGGGAGACTGCAAGAGCTCCGATGGGAAAAGTGAGAGCGACCTAGCAGGCACCGAGGCAGGAGGCTGCAGGAGCAGCGGGATTCCTGTGTGTGTGGCATGGCAGGACAGAAGGGATGGACTGGAAGGAGACTGGCAAAAGGAGACCGGTGAGAAGCAGGAGTGGGTTTGTGGTTGGCTTTCACTGGTCGAAAAAAGGACTCAATGAGGAATCGCAATGGGACAAACATGAAGTGCTCTTTTTTCCCCTCCTGCCATCCCAGGAGGTCTCGGTGGGAGGGGGAAAGCCTTGAACACCCTCACTTGAGCATATGGTTCATGGGTATGGTGTGAGGAGGCTGAGCAGTCCTCCGCTCAGGTTACAGGCAGATCTTGAAGACAAATAGGGCCCCTGTCTGGAGGGACTGATTTGTCACGAACCAGCTTTCCTTTCTCTCTCTCTCTCTCTCTCTCTCTCTCTCTCTCCTCCTTTTTCTCTCTCTCTCCTTCTTTCTCTCTTTTCTTTTTTTCAGATCCACTGCCTTGCTGACAAGCACTGAGCTAGCAGCACCTGGAGTAACTTACCTGTTGTTGGGCAATGTAGGCGTTTCTTGCTCAGATTCTATAACGTTTAAAAGGCTTTAGGATTTGGTAGCCACAAAATACATCCACTGAACCTTCCTGGCTTAATGGGGTAAACAGTTGTGGCCTTCCCTGTGTGGTTTGTGTTGTTGGGTTTTTTTTTAACCCAGTTCACCACAGTCAAAACCCACCAGCCTGATAATTTCTATGTATTTCCCTCAGCATGACCGTCACTTGGGCAGAGTCCTATGCTACCAGTCAGCTGTCACCCGAGCAGCCCTGACAGCCCGCACAGCAGCCAGGCTGCCTTCCCTTGGATCAGGCTCTCTGATCTGTGGCTCTGAGCAACCTGACCTAGGCAGAGTTGTCCCTACTCGAGTAGGGAGGTTGGACCAGATGACCTCTAGAGGTCCCTTCCAGCCTAGAACATTCTATGATTTGGGATTTTTTGTGCAGGATTCAATAAGATCATTATAAAACCTCACATTTCATCCTAGCACCTGGAGACCTGCAGCAAGACCAGACCCAGCATGGCACAGCATGGGCTTCCACCTGTTGTGGCTGGTGTCAAGAGCTACCCCAACACCCCAGCACAACAAGTGTCCCCAGGGGTGCAGAGCTGGGTTCAAGCCACTGAAGATGCTGCAGGGAAGAGCCTGGGTTTCTCAGCACATGTCGGAAGGGCTGGAGTTATTTGCTAGCAGAGGCTGTACAAATCCCATGCATAATTCAGCCCCTGCCATACAAATCATCCGGCTAGTAAAAGCCTTTTTGGAAAGCACCATTTGATCGCAACCAACTTTGACCTAAATGTGCCGCAGTTGACAGCCCTGTATGGCAGGTTTTATACTTTTGCCGTCACTTCCTTCTGAGAGGCAAAGTGAATCTAGGTCATCCCCCTTGCTTGATTGTAACAAGGCTAATTCTGATTTCATTCATGTGGCGTCCTTGAGTTTGAGATGGGGGGAAAATGGGAGATTTGAGACGGCAAGCCAGCCTCAAAGTCATTCTTCTTAAATCCCATCTCAGAGCAAAGGAAGTGGTTTGATGTTGCATCCCAAGGCAACATTGTTGGTGTCATTTAATATTCAGGGTACGAAAGGAATACAAAGTTTTCCTTCTTCCCCTTTTTTATTTAGATTGCAGTGTTAAGCGGTTGAGCTGAATGAACAGGCCTGTGTCCGCAGCTTTTTGAGCAATTAACAAAAAAGCCTATTCTGGGGGAGCGAGCTGTGCGCTCTGCATGAGGCTGCTGCTTCAGCGACAAAGAGGGGAAGTGGCTGAACATGAGGTTATTAGTTTGTCTGGCGTTTCTATGCAAGCACGATGGCATAAATAGAGCTGCTTGTTTGTTGATCTCTTCTGCGATGGCAGCTCAGGGCAAGCTGCCGTATTCATCTATTTATTGCTGAAGCAACTAGTGCTTTTTTACCCAAGACTGGGATTCTCTTATGCTGTGCACAGTACAGCTGTGTTGCCTCCGCAGTAAATAGCTGTGCAGTCCAAATGGACAAGAAAAAAGTTTGGGAGAAAGGAACTACTGCTGTGTGTGTTTGGCTAGAAAATTGTGGGTGGATAATGGTGATTCCCACTTTGGTAGTGGTTTGGAAATAACTCTGCTTCCTGGCCACATGCTGGGTTTAGGGGTAGAATTGAGATGAGGGGTGGAAAAAGGTGTTGGTCCTCATTTTGAAGATAATGGCCATGATGCATGGAGGGACTAAATGGCTTATTTTAGCTGTGTTTGCCAGCTCGAGGAGTCTAAAACTGTGCCAAGGAGTGAACCTCTGTTGTCTGGGGTCTAGACCAGAATCTTAAACAAGAAATCTGTGTTGGAAAGGCACATGTGGAAGCTCTCCAATGGCTGAGCACCACATCCTGGTGGCATTAAACCACTGCAGGCTGCTGGTATCAGTATGGGAGGAGAGACCTCTAAACCCTCATCTGACCTGCTCATGGGGTGAGGGAAACCTGCTCTACCCATCACTGGGAATAGCTCTGCAGGGCTCCTCCATGTCCCATCTGGGGCTAAACAGCATGGGAGCAGCCCACATGGCAAAGGATTTATTAGCCCCATTTCTGGGTCTGCTCATGTGTCTCTCCCAAAGGCCACTGGGTGAGCTGAAAGGCCCATTTGTCAAGGAATTATGACTTTTATCACCTGTTGTTCTTGCTGGAAATAAACATGAGAACTAAGCCAGACAGGTGTGGTGGGAGGGGAGGGATTCAGCTTCATTCGGCATCTTTGTGCTGCACATGTGGATCTAGGGAACAGAGCAGATGCTTGGTGGGACACAGGCAGGGGAGACAACTGAGCGTTTCTGCTCCTGCACCTGTGTTAGGAATGACTTCAT
This sequence comes from Eurystomus gularis, assembly GCA_013400335.1. Classification (NCBI taxonomy): domain Eukaryota; kingdom Metazoa; phylum Chordata; class Aves; order Coraciiformes; family Coraciidae; genus Eurystomus; species Eurystomus gularis. The sequence goes on along the minus strand of VZZY01010197.1, from coordinate 136,136 downwards.
GCTACAAAATTGCCTTTACAGCTCACGGGGAGTTATTTGCAGTGGGAAAACCTATGAGCCTGCCCCATGGTCCTGCTTGGTGTCTGCTTTTGCAGGGAGAGAGTTAAAGTTAAAAGAAAACTTGCCTGCACCCTGTCTATGACCGAGGCATTGAGATGTTCAGCGTGGATACATTCATTCAGGGGAAGGTTTCCTGGTGCCCCGTTTTTCTATGTTTTCTTTTTTCTTCTCATGTCTCTCCCCTCCTTCAAAGCTGGACATCAAAACACCTTTGAATGAGCTCATGTTGCGACTCTGAATTTCTCAGCCTGGTATTCCTTATGCAGTGCTAACCTGCCTGTTCCTGGGAGTGCTCAGGGGGCTGCTAATTATTTTGGTAAGCATGAGGAGTTCCCCAGGTCTGGCTAAAGGGAACAAGTATGTCACTGTTACGAAGCAGACTCAGTCAAAACGACAAAACAAATTGGCCTTAAATATGCCAAATTCCTTATAGTAGTATTTGTGGAGAACAGCCATTATCTTTGTATATTTGACAAAAGTTAATTGTCTCTTTGACAAAATCAGTGTAGTAGTCAGCTTGTCTCTGTATGGGGGGGAGAGAAATAATTTGTAAGTGATTCATTAAGTAGCATTAAAGCTGTCTCTGAAGACAAAATAATCTTTTTAAAGAGGACTCAAGGTACTGAGAAGGAAGATTAATGCCTTGGCTATTTTTCAATTACGCAAGCTTTCATTTGTTACAGCATACCTGGATGAACTCTTGCTAAGCTGCATGCAGTGGTAGGGAGGGTTGGGCAGAGGCATGTTTCATGCCACTGGATGAGTCCTGTGCTCAGCGATGGGCGAGTGATTCTCTCACACGGCTGCTGTTAGGGGTGCGAGCAGCAAGGCGGGAGGGTGCCAGGCCTAGAGGGTGCTCCTCTGAGCCTCAATCTTAGCAAAGCTATTACATTTTTGAAAAGGAATGCTTGAAAATCATTCGTGGTGCGTGAATACTTCTCACTGATCGCGTTCTGCTTGGTGTTCCTGCTTGTGTACGTGTACGTACCCTCCATGACGTGGTTTAGGTACTGAAGGGCTCTGGTTTCTGACCCTAATTCAGTTGCCTTCTCCTATGATCACATTTGTGGTCCTTGAACAATTAAATGAGCCTAAATTCTCCTAACACGCTGGGGATATTTTTATTTCAGTATGATTTACGTTAGGGGTTCCAGTAAAGTGTAATTAAAAAGGTCTTATTGATACCTCTACCTTCATTTTTATTCCCTTGCCACCGCTTCCTAGAGTGCTAGCCTTTTCTTAATTGAAGCAGTGAAGAGTCCATTTAGCAGGAAGGTGGGAGGAAACAGCCTGAAAATCGTTAATCTAAATCACTCCACTGATGAAAACAGTTGCTCACTACATCCATCATAATTTCTTCTCAGTATCTTACAGGAGATTAGTTGCTATAACTATGCAGCTGCACACATGCTTGGTAGAGCTATGCAGACCTTCCATCTAGGGCAGCCGCACCGGGCCATGGAAAAATACCTCTTTTTGCAGGTATAAATTATGCACCAAAGGAAGTTAGTTGCCAGATGAAAAGCTCTTTTTGTGCTTTTCCAGTTGTAGCAGTTTTATAAAGCACAACTCTCTCTCTGTCACACTGCTGTGCTAGAAAGTGGGTTTGTAAGTATGAGTGAGGCCAAAATCTTCGCTGGGCAGCTTTGCTGCTCCTGGCCGGGGAGGGGGGAGGGATCGGCAGAATTTGCATTCATAGTCTTCTAATTCTTCAACCCATTGTCAAGGCTTAGGGTCAGTCTGCTAGACCTATAACAGATGTGCTCTGTTATCCCCTCTTTATCCCCCCAAAAAAGGGGAAGAGAAAGGGGATAAGGGAGAGAGACGTATGGATCGCTGTTGGCCCCTGTCCCTTCCCAAATGGGAGAGGAAGGGAATGAGAGAGACGCTTCCAGATCAGGAAACTAAACCAGCTTTAATGAAGGTAATAATAACGAAATGGAATATATACAAGTTGATACAAAACCAGTATTGATACGCCCCTGCCCCCCCCTTCCCCATGGCAATTATGTCATTGTCACCACTGATGCTGTGGAGCAGACACTGGGGAAGTCCCAGACTGGGCTCACCAGCAGGTGGGAACTGGGTTCAAGAATACACAAATTGGGACAGAAGGCAGAATGGAGGGAGTCCTCCTCGAATGCCCATTGAAGAAAAGGAAGCCAGTGAGGAAGAGGAAAAAAGACCCTCGACCCTTTATACTGAGTATGATGTATATGGGATGGAATACCTCTTTGGTCAGCTTAGGGTCACCTGTCCCAGCTGCTCCTCCTCGCAGGTGCAGCCTTTTACTTTCTGCACCCCCCTGATGTAGTACACAAGAGTTATCAGTGACCTTGGTAGGCACACCAATCCTTGGTAGTAACTCCAACCAAGTGTTATCACTGCTAGAAGTAGACACTGTCTGCGAAAAGTAAAATCACTGAAGAGAATTAGTTCAGTTCTACTCAAACCAGGACACCCATTCACTATTGCTAGGCAAAACAGGTTGCCTGTGGGACATCCCAGTTTGGTGGCCTCCACGATGGAAGGAGCTGGAAGACAGCACTAGAAGGTTTGGCGCTAGCAGAAGGTAACTGTTCTGAGTGCAGGTTTGCTGGGTCTCTTGAAAGCCTCCAGAGCTGGGGGAAAAGCAATAGTGTCACACACAGCTTTAAGCAAAGCACCCAGAAAGGCAGCTTTTTGCTTGACTTCAAGCACCATCTTCATTACTTTCAAACCGTGTTTCTACTAGCAAGTCCAAGACATCTGCATATAAAGTTCAGGTCCTCTGAAGTTACATCCCAGTTCTCCACATCTGAAATACATCTGAGGGCATCTTAAACCTGGTGCAAACAGGTGCCAGAGCAGAGTGACATGAAGGTGAAAGGTGCTGAAAGGATGTGCCCACGTGATCTCCTCCTGTACTGCAGGTAGGTCCTGAACATAGACCAGCTGAAGATCTACAAACAAAATTATTTGGTTCGCACAGAGAAGATTAGCAAAACTATGCAGAATTCAGTGCAGAGTGTCAACCAAGAAGCCCAAAGAAACCAAACTTGAAGCCAAAATGCTCTTTAACAATTTGAAAATGCATTATTTTCATCCTTATCTTCAAAAATACCATTTTATTTCAAATTCGAATGCTCTCCAGTCATGGGGAAAGGGCAAAAAGCTGCTTAAAGCAGCTTGGCTGTGCCGAGGCCTGAGCGCAGATGCAGGGCTTGCTTTGACCCCCTGCCACCGGGCTGGGGCAGACCCTGTTTGCCACTCATTTCGGCTGTTCCTTCTGCTGTTTGTGTGCTGCTGGTGGGGAATAAGCCATCAAAGTATTGGCTTTTAGCTTTCCTGTTGACTGGCTCCACTGGACAGTTGTAAAAGCCCCAGCGCCTTTACCTTAGCTGGGTTGCTTTGACCTGCACACAGAGGTGGCCTTGAGCCGAAGCCAGGGGAGATGCTGTGGGGAGGTGGGCCCCTTGCCCTCTCTCCTACCCCCACCAAGGATAGTCTCCACAGCCCATAAAACCTCTTTTTGGAGTGTATTTTCTAAATACATCTGGGAATTCTTGTGGCTGTGTATTGCAGCCGCAATCTGACCACAGGGGCTTGAGTTCTTCTGGCTCACGCTTAAAGCAAAGGTGCCTGGAAGCCTCGGTGGTGAGGCTGGGCTGAGGGAGGTGGGAATTCCCGTGGAGTGCTGCTTTCCTGCAGCTGCTGAAGCTGGAATTACTGCAGGGGCTTCTGCATTGCACACACACGAACCAGTAAAAAACCTTAAAATGAAAGTGAATGGTTTTGTTGTGACACAGTTGCTGAGGGGAGACCTTACCCCTCGCTACAACTACCTGGAAGAAGGTGGTAGCAAGGTGGGTGTTGGTCTCTTCTCCCAGGTGAGCGGTGATAGAACAAGAGGAGACAGCCTCAAGCTGTGCCAAAGGAAGATTTTTTTCCCTGAAAGGGGCTGTAAAGCTCTGGCCCAGGCTGCCTGGGAACTGGTGGATTCCCTGTCCCTGGAGGGGTTTAAAAGCTGAGTAGCTGTGGTGTGGAGGGACAGGGTGTAGTGATGGGCTTGGCAGCGCTGGGGTAACGCTTGGACCCGATAATCACAGAATTATTGAGGCTGGAATAGACCTCCAAGGCCATTGAGTTCGGCCTATGACCCAACACCATGACATCAGCTAGACCATGTCACCGAGTGCCACGTCCAATCTTGCCTTAAACACCTCCAGGGATGGCGACTCCACCACCTCCCTGGGCAGTCCGTTCCCGTGTCCAGTCCGTGATCTCAAAGGTCTCTTCCAACCTAAACGGCGCGATGATTTTACGACGGCTGCGAGGCAGCGAAACTGCCTCCCCGGGGGGCGCTCCTGTGAAGCCCCGCGTGGTGCGAGGAGGAGCCGCCGCCCACGAACCTCTCCCCCGGCCAGAACCGGAGCATCGTTCCCCGTGCCGGGGGCTCCCGCTGCGGGGAGAGGAGCCGGGGGGCTGCGGACGGGCAGGGTGCGGGCCCCGGGGGTCGGCCCATCGCTGCCCGTCTCTTCCCGCCGCCGCC
>VZZY01010197.1:87798-131014 GCA_013400335.1 Eurystomus gularis | reverse complement strand
CGACAGCCGCGGGCGGGAGCGCAGCCCCGCAGCACCGGGGCGGTACCGGGCATCTCTGCCCCGGGGAGCCCCCGGTGATGGGGCGGCGGAGCCGCCGATCAAGCCGGAGGAGCACCCGCCCGTCTCTTCTCCCCCGTGAGCCGGGGTTCCCGCCTCGCCGTCGGTCCGTCCCGTCCCGCTGCTCCCGTCCTCCAACTTCGCGGAACTTCGGTAGCCCCCGAGGCAGCTGCAAGCCGAGGAGCCGCCACTCCGGTAAAAGCCACCTTCCTTCGGCCGGGAGCGCGCAGGGGAAGAGCGGCGGGAGCGGGCGCTGCTGCGGGAAACTGCAAGGGCCGGAGTCCGGTGCGCAGGAATTACCGCCCGTATTTCTAAGACCAGCCTAAAAGCAAAGCTCAGCTCTTGCTTTTATGCCCCAGCCTTGCATATCTCCTAGCATTTCCATCTTAAAAGCTGCTGTGCTTTAGATGAGCAGCTGAAAGCAGAGCGAACATCGCCCGCGTCTTTCCCATGGGTAATTTGGAAGTCTGCCTCGGAGCCTTACATTGTGACCTCCCTAATGAATTAATCTAGGGAAATTGTTAAGTTGATATTGATATTAAACATTTTAAAGAAGGCTGTACTTTTTGAGGGTGCAACTTTTTTTGCCTTTGAAGTCTTGTAATCTTAGCAATGAAATAGCCCTGGATGTAAATTTTAGCAAAGAAATAACACTGGGTATAAATAGCTCTGTAAGGAGTTTCAAGTGGTCTCTGTAGTGCCTCGAGTATGTTTTACTAAGGATTAGCTTTTACAGTGAAAGACATAAAATGATCTTTAGCTTTATAGCTTGTATGGTGGTTTTGATGAAGTATCTCCAGGGGTTATATTGTATAAGACAAAGTTATGAGCGGAGGTGCTGATCTCTCTCTATTTCTTGATCTTCTCTAAATATGGAGAAACTCAACAGTTTGGTAAAAGTACCTGACAGGTAAGACTGATGGGACCATTTCCCCCCAGTGTCTTTAATATTTGATTGATTTATTAATGTTAGCACGCAAATGGCCATTTGCTTGGGCAGGTGCTGCATGCAGTGACCTCGATCACTGAGTTGCTCTACACAAAATGTGGCCAATATTGTCCACAATACATGAACATGATGATCTGGATTTATGAGAACTTTAATACAGCTGGGAAAGGTATTTTCCATTCTCTTTGCTGTAAAATGTGAGCACTGTGAGCTTGTGATCAGTGGTTCTGGGAAAGAAAAATAGAGACATCCTTCCCTTCTCCCTAAGATAACTGGTGTTTTATGTTATCTGGCTGGGCTGGGCAGCAAGCAGATTTGAAACTATTTAGCTGCTTTTATCGCCTTTCAAATTGTTAATCTCTTGAATGCATTTCCTGTTTTAAGACTGCTTCTGCTGTGAGGTGAGATAAAGTTTCTGCGAGAGTCAAAAAGAACAGCTTTCCCTCGAGGTGCCCATGAAGGTATTTTCCAAATCTTAATCCATGTTAGTAGCCCATTGTCTGCTCTATGTGCAGGCTGTCAGGACGTACCAGTGAAACCAACAGAAGTGAAATCTTTGTTAACCTCCTTGATTTGAGGGGAGGTGGCTCTCATTGCACACAGAACTTGAGCATGACTGACGGGGAATTCAGTGTTACACTCTTCGAAGCGGGGTAGGTGTTGAGAGACCTGCCCTGCTTTGTTGACCTGAGCTTCGTTCCTCCTTCAGTCAACAGCCTAAACTGGGACTGCCTCTGCCAAGTTACTAGAGGGGCTCAGCAGCAGGAAAGTGAGGTGGTCAGACTGATGGATGGACAGTCTGAAGCTCAGTAAGGTCTAACCAGCATCAAACAGTTGTCATCTTGTTTTGGAAAGATCATGTGTGTTAGGACGTTCAGACAATATCCTGCAGCTGTCCATGTTGGGACTCAAGCAGGTTGTCTGCTTCCCCGAACACAGAATGACAAGTCAGGGGGCTCGGCTCAGTTCATGCTCCTCCTGACACATGAGCAACACCATAAACAAAAGGGGCTCAGCTGGGGCGAAGCAGCCAGGTTGAAGTCCTTTGGACAAAGAGTTTCTCTACTCCTGTTCAAACCTCCCCTATGCCAGACCAAAAAAAGAAAAGAACACCTGTTGTGGGTGTGTCAGGTCTTGCCAAATCCTGGAAGTGCCAAGCCCTCCGTTTCTGGAGCAAGCTCATAGGGAAGATAGCAAGATCTCAGCTACAGGGTCATCCAGCTGTAGCTAAAAGCGTATCACCAGGATAAGCTGGATTCAGGCTGGGATGTGAAACTGGCACTGCTTCAGTAGCTGTGCTGGGGTGATTACTCTTTTGGGGACTTTGGTCCATCCCCCTGGACCTCTCTGCAGGACTTGCCATGCTTCAGCACCTCTGTATAACCTGTAGCTACAATGTGCAGAGAGTATGTGTGGCTGTCAAGGAGGGTCTCACAAGGGGTACCCTCACCGATGTGGTCAGCTGCCTGCAGAACATCAGCAGTTGCCCAAAGTTGAAAGAGCAGAAAGAGGTGAGTGATGCCTGTGGGCAGAGGAAATCCAGGTTCACTGAAAGCACCAGGCTTCCTCTGTGGTGGATAGTTCACATCCACAGTTGGTTGTTCAGTCAGTCATGCTGGAGAACTGGCGTTAAGCTTTCCTGTGGTAATGTCCAGCTACCTGGACACTCAGAGCTGCTTGAAGGGTCTGAGAGTTTATGGTCTGAGAGCTTCAAACAAAGCTCCGGGCTTTGACCCATATGTCCACAGTGCAGGACATTTAGATGATTTAGAGTGAAGAGTGTGGGGAATAACTCTGCTCTGGCAGGAGAGATGTCTGTATGTCTATATGGGAGGCAGATGAGGAGTGAACTTTTTTGGATGGCTGAAAGCCTTCACAAACCTGGCTACCCTGTCATCCCTGCACAGGTCGAGTTTAAAAGCAAAGGACCTAACCTCTGAAACTTCCCAGGAGAAATCACTCGTCATTTGCTCTGGGAAGGTGTGATGTGTATCAGGTGGGTGTTGGTGTGTCCTGTGTTGTAACTGGAAGGTGCTCAGAGAGAGCAGCGGGCACAGATTAAGGCCCATGTAGGACGTACCACGAGTAAACCACGTGTTACATGCAGGATCATGACCAAGCAAAGGCTGCTGGCATGGCTGAGTTCATGGTTCTTCATTTGTGGGTCCTTTACACCAGCTTTACAGGTGCAAGTATGAAAATCTGTATGAAAAACAGCCAATATTTTTCAGTGAGTTATCCCGCGCTTTGGGCAGAGGCTCTGGAAATACCCGTCTCTAGCGCTCCTGAACTTGCTCCAAACTTAGGCATGCAGTCAAAACATGTTCCCTGAATACCCACATCTCTCACCAGTGCTGCCTGGAGCTTCGTGGGCAGAGGGTGATTGCTGCCTCATAGGCCCTTTTTCCTCATGGAAACATCATCTCTCCAGTAAGCTGAAACCTCCATGGGGTCAGGTGGCACAGGTATAGCTCTGATGAGGTCACGGGGCTCAACTGCCTTTTAATCCTCTGGATATACACTATATACTGATGTTTGCATAGCACTGGCGATTTTGCTCTGAGGCTGTCACACCAGCCAAAGGCAAGCGTCACACACAAGTCTGCATGTGTTATGTCAGCGCAGTTACCTTTGTCAGCCAAATGTGTACTCTTAGAAGAAGTACTAGATCAGTTTGACAAGCCCTCTGACCAGAAAACTATGTTGACTAGCACTAAGTGTGTTTCCATCTCTGAATACTGTCCGCTCCTCTGCCGGGGACCGCAGGCAGGGTGACCAGCCTGCGCTTCCCAGGTCAGGCTGTTTGCCCTCTGAAAATATTGGCACAACGCTAAGTTTTTGTTTTCTTGAGTGGAGTTTTTTATTTATTGTTCCAAGACCTTTGGAACTTCCTGGCTGGCCTGGGACATGTTTCTGTCCTTTTTTTTTCTTTTAAGTCAGTGTTAGGTATTTGCTGAGCTCCTTCATACACTTGAACGTGGAGGTTTTCTACTTACAGATGTGAAAAATGATTAGCAGACAGTGTTGGGGATCTTCCCAACTGGCCTCTCAGAGAATTTTGTTGTAGCTGAGATATAAACCAACTTTATCTGCAAAGGTAAAAAGTAATGCTTGTACTTTCTACACCTTCTGTATTGGGATAATTTCACTGTACTTTTTTAGTATCAACACTGTTGTATGGATAGATTGTTGCTTTTTTCCCCTGATACACCTACGGCCATTTCTTTGGGTTTTTAATGTCTTTCAGCTTTCTGTATAAAATGCATTGATTTCCAGCTACTGATTTTATAGTGGATTTTCTGTTTGTTACATATTTAATAAAGTTTTTAATTTGGCTCTTGTCTTAAAAAAATGTCTTATTTTAAATGAAACAAACTTTTTTGGAATATAGTGTTGCTTTTCTGGGGAGAAAGGAAAGCTCAACTAAGGCATCTTTAAATATCTCCCAATAAGCATTGTCACATTTGCTTATATTTAGGTGTTTTCTCCCAGTTATTTTTGTGCCTGTTTTGGGAAACTGACCTTTTAGGGTGTTATGTTGGACCATGTTCTGATTCCTTATCTCACAGGCAGTCGAGAGCTGCAATTGTTTTTCTTCCAGCTACTGCAGGATTTCCTTGCCCTAGAAAGCTATCTATTATATGTAGGTGTGTTGAGATTTTTTTTTTTAATTTTCTTAAATTCTTTTTTTTAGCACCACAAACCCTCCAGCATCTGCCACAAGCCCAAAATTACATCTTTTCTTTCTGTATTTGCGGGTAGGTGCTTCAGAAGCTGATTCATTTGTCTATAGCAAACTCCCACCGATGCTTCTGATTTACCCAGCCTTTGACCCTCCGAAATGTCAGGGACTCTGCAGCAGGTGCCTTGGCTCTCTGGTGGGTTCTGTTGAGGGAAACGTGCTATTTCTAGATGAATCTGAAGGGTGCTGGGACACCAGGGGACCCTGGAGCTGTACCAGCTTCCTCACTTCCTGGGTCCTCTAATGTAGAAGGGTGACACCCGGCACTCTGTTGCTCTTCAGTAGAGACGGGTTTCTGCAACAACAAATGGGTGAGCTGCTGACAAACGATCTCACAGTTGCTTCTCTGCTGTAGGTGGGGAAATAATCCATGACAGCGCTTGCCTTCAGCTTGGTTGACTCATTCAGCTGGGTGGTGAGGAATTTGCTGTATCAAGCTGACTGCCAGTGATGGTCCCTGTGCAGTCATCCATGGGAATGTTAATTGCAGCAATAGGGCTGCTCCAGAGAAGCCTGGCTGGGGCACGATGATTTCATGGGCTGTATGGTTGGTGCAGAGAAGTTGTTGGAAGTGGTCTGTTGTGTGAGCAGCAAGGCTGTACTGGAGTACACCCAGTGGGTTCTAGGAGCGGTGGAGTAGGTGTGTTGGTGGAGTTGTGTTGGTTCCTCCCTGTGTCCCTGTGGCTCTGCAGGCGGGTGCTGGAGCAATGCCGCTGGCTGCAGGAGCTGGGAAAAGTGGGAGTGACTGTGGGATAAAACCTTGGTCCATGTCACAGCTGCAGAGCACAGCCCCATGGGCAAGCTGACTGGGAGAGGTCTCTTGACAGCATCCCCTCAATGTGCTCCAGCTTTGGTGGGGGTTCAGGTTGGGTTCCCACCCAGACCCTTGCACATCTCTCCTAGTAGCGTTGTGTTGGGCTCCTCCTGGGCTGCAGGAGCAGCGTGGTGCCCAGAGTACGATGAGGAGGCTCGGAGCTGCTGTCCTGCTCAGAGCAGCATTCACAGCCCAATGCTGTGCTGCTCCCGTGCTGCGCTCCAGGAGGAAGCAGCAGCTCACTTGGGCATGAGCAGCTCGTAAGTTTTTTCACAGTGCAGTAGCTTCAGAAACATTTCTAAATTGGGCCTTCATACAGCTCCATAGCAGATCCCAAGGGGATTCCATCCCATCAACTGTGTAAGGTCAAAGCCACCAATTTTTTTTGTTGTGCTATTTTTTCAGGAAAAAAAACCCTCCTTACAGTGCATGTAGATGGGGGTATTTTTAGGAGTGCAGGATCTCAGGAGCCCCTTTGTGAAACTTTGCAGAACTTCCAGCAGAAATCTCTACTCTGCTATCATGGTTTAACCCCAGCCAGCAACTAAGCTCCATGCAGCCACTTGCTCACTCCTGTGGTGGGATGGGGAGAAATACTCAGGAAGCAAACTCATGGGTTGAGATAAAGACAGTTTAATAGATAAAGCAAAAGCCGCTCATGCAAGCAAAGCAAAACAAGGAATTCATTCACCACTTCCCATGGGCAGGCTGGTGTTCAGCCATCCCCAGGACAGCCAGGCTCCATCATATGTAATGATTACTTGGGAAGACAGACATCGTCACTCTGAACATCCCCCCCTTCTTCCTTCTTCCCCCAGCTTTATATGCTGAGCATGACATCACATGGTCTGGAATATCCCTGTGGTCAGCTGGGGTCAGCTGTCCCGGCTGTGTCCCCTCCCAACTGCTTGTGCACCCCCAGCTGCTGGCTGGTGGGGTGGGGTGAGGAGCAGAGAAGGCCTGGGCTCTGTGTGAGCCCTGCTCAGTGATCACAGAAACATCCCTGTGTTATCAGCGCCGTGTCCAGCACAAATCCAAACCATAGCCCCAAACTAGCCAATATGGAAAAAATTAACTCTATCCCAGTAAAAGCCAGTACATCCCCCCACTCCCGCATGTTAATTTTCAGGACAACCCCTGTTTGGAGCATGAGTTGAACACAGGACCATTAATTGTGGGTGTGCGCCTGGGGAATGGAGTTAAGAAACTGTTGGTCACTCTGTAGGTCAGCAGTGCTCAGCATGCACTTCAGGTGTACTGATGGCTTCATAGCCAGATGGTATGTGGTCAAGTGTGGGATTAAATGATGAATAGATTATTTGAGAGAAATAAATCAGGTTTCCACTAGAAACAGTAATTCTGGCATTTCTGAACTGAGGAATATTTGTCTTTGCAAGGTTTTTGACAGAAGTTTTGTTACATGTTGGCATAGGTCACCCTCACATACAGTTACCCTCAAATTAGTTGAAACGAAAATCCTCTGATTAGGAAGATCTGTGTCTTGTATCATGCAAAATAACCCCCTGCCTCCCTGGGAGGGCCACCCTATAGACCTCGCAACAGGAGTTAGCAAGCCAGGTTCAGCCCAGAGCTGAGCTGCTTTTCCCCCTCAATCCTTCCATCCCCTTTGCCCTTCCTTGCCTCTAGCAAAGGCACTTTTTCTCCTCTCAGTCCCAGAGAACATTACTTGATGTTCCTGAAAAGTTTGGAGAGCCCAATCCTGGCTTAGATAACAGCAAATAATTAATTACCTTGTAGACAGTCCTTCAACACAAGCTGGAATGTGTTTTGGGAAGAGGGAGGGTGGGCATATGTGCTCAGAGTAGCTGTTCCCTGTGTGACTTGTGGAGTGATTAATTAAAAGGCTTAAAAAGGCAACTATAACATGATGGCCTATAAATAAAGCGGAAATTAATTTAGAGATTTTTTTAATGCTTTTTTTTTTTCTTTTTGCAATTTCATTGCATTTTGTTTGCTTTTCTTTCTCTGTGCAGGATGTTTAATCCCTTCCAAGTCTGTCCCACAGCAGAGAGCAGGGGCGGAGGAGGACAGGATTGTCCTTTGAGCTGTTTGGCAAGGAGAAGGCTGTGCCACAGTCCCAGGAAACCCCTGTACCCGACAGCCCTCATCTGATGGGACTGCTCCTTGTGGAAGATGTAAAACTGACATGGCTTTCTCATATTTAACTATTCTTATTCCCCAAAGTCAGTGAGGACCAGTGAGTCCCTGTCTTCTGAGACTGTCCCCTTGATGTCTTCTGTTGAGAGACCTCAGATCTTGCTTTGTTGAACAATCCCTAGTGTCACCATCAGATGTGATCTTAACAAACACTGCCATGGCTGTGGGGAGCTGAGGTCCAGCAGCCCAAGGTCCAGCCTGCCCTGAATCCCTGCTTGTCCTTTGATTTAGGTGCAACACTCATGGGCCTAAGTTTGGTCCCAGGTGAATTTCAGGCACAACTGAGCTGAACACAGGAGCTGCTGGGGAATGAGTGTATCACAGCTGTGGACACATTCATGTCACAGCATAAAATGATCCAGGTAGAGATGTGTTCAGTGTGGCTGGGGCAGGAGGATCAGTGGGAACACTGATGGAGTGGTGAGAATCCGACCACAGCAGGGGAATTGGTGGTGGGATGTGCCAACCACAGCCAAAGCAAACAAGGGTGAGTAGTATGGTGCTCAGACTAACCGAGCTGTAGCTCGTCTCCATCCTAAGGGGAAAGGTGGGGAGAACTGGTGGCTCTGCCTGTTGTAGACATTTGTGTTTGATGGTGAGGGTAGGTGGGCTCAGGAGACCCTGATGTCCTCTGGGAGGGAATGTAACTGGCCCCATGGGTGCTGAGCAGACATGCAGCCTACAGTCCCCCTGGGCTTGACAAGCCATAAGTTAAATGGAGTCTAATGTATTTCGTCTTACTCCTGGCCCTGTGTCTGGCCTTCAGATCTCAGCTGTGAGTTTTATTTCTGCAGATATTGTGGTAGAAAGTAGAGCAAATTGAATTTAAGGGGGTGGGTGAAATCCAGAGCAGAGTCACATTTGGATGCATTAGGCACTGGAGCCCTGGCCCGTGCTGCCAGAGGGAAGCACTGCGGATAAACAGGCAGGCACAGGCTGCCCACGCGAGCCAAGAAGGGGGGCACACGATGCTCCTGTGGCTTTAGCTCTGTCCTACTTGTGGGGAGATTCACAAGGAGGGATTTAGGAAAAGAAGGTGTTCTCCAGGTGGTCCAGGATTTTCCAACTACTTGTGCAGGGTGACGAACTTCTTTCCTGTGTGTTGTGGAGTGAGGAGAGCCTATTGGTTTAGGTGACCACAGCAACTTAAGCCAGACCTGGGACTTGCATATAAGAATAGCATAGAAGGGTTTATGGAGTGGGCAGCAGGTAGAGAAGATAAGAAGGAGTGAAAGACTGGGGTCCTGGTGCATGGGAATGGGTTTAGGCTCTGCTTTTAGGGTGGAACTGCTGGAGAGCGGGAGGAGATGATCTGTGCTCAGGGCTGGTTCCTCTGTACCTACCCAATTCACCTACTTACTGTCCTGCTTGCATCTGCTGGCCAGTTTCAGTGGGAGGAGCCATCCAGATCTCACTGCCCTCCCACTTCTTCTTTGGCCCTGAGTCCCATTTGCAGGCTGCTGAAATACTCTTGGCTTTGTCCTCCCAATGTATTAATCAACACTCAGTTTTGGGGCTACCTTCGGCCAGTGGAGAGTCCCTGGAGCAGAGTCACATCAGCATCAGCAGGAGGGATCAAGGCTCACCCATGCAGTGGGCAAGGAAAGAGCTGATGGGAGCTGTGTTTCAAGGCATGCCGATGGAGGAGGGAAGGGATGGGGACATCATGGGAGACATTGCAGGGCTTTCACTCGTATCCCCGAGGGAACAGTGAGGTATGGATGGCAGCAGGGTGATACTTCCTCCCTGCTGCTGTCGGTTTCCAAGCAAAACCTAGTGTTGTTCTTGGCTAGTTTCTAGGAAAATGGATTATAGCATATTCAAAATATTCACTCCTGGATTTAATAATATTGCAAAAATAACTTAAATGTATTTCTTTCAGAACTTCATGGTATTCCATGGAAATGCTGCCTGTTTATCTGCTGGGCTTGCCAAGCATGTACTCCAAAGCCAATGTTCATGCAAGTCAACACTCTTTTAAATAGAAGGAGAGAACAATAGCCTGTGTTGGTAGCTTTGGCCCTGTGCTGTCTGAGAACAACAGCTGTGCCTTGAATCATTCACTATCTACAGCTTTTCGTGAAAGTTTCCTGGGTCATATCTCTGTGTTGACATTGCCAGAGAGGCATCCTGGGGAGTAGCTGGGCAGCCTTTCTCTATGACTACGCCTCTTTCAGGTTATTTTGTTCTTCAGTCTCTGAACCTATAGAGACTGTTCTTCACTCTCTGCCTATCCTTTACTTTGAGATGCTCTAGAACTCTTTGGAAGTTGCTTCAGTTGTGGAGGAGCTGGGAAGTTGGTGGAGGCCTGTCACCACTGGCTTTTTGTCTTCACTGCAGAGCTGACATGTGCCAGCCCAAATAAAAGCAAACCCCAGCCCCTGCAATTGACTTCCCAGCCAAGTGAAGTAGCCCAGCCTTACAGCACCTCCAGACCAAGCCTGTAGCTTTTCTATGTGGTCAAGGAGGAGGTCAGAGCTGGAATTCAGGAAGGGTCTAGCCAATAGTGCCGTGAGGACACAGGCATAAGGTACATTAACTTCATCTCAAGCTTAGTAAACTCCCTTTCCATTTCCTGGTACAGAGACTGAAAGCAAGGCGTGAGAACATAAAATATCCCTGGAGAGGCTTCCAGTAGCATTTGGAGTAGCCTGGAGTTGAAAAAATCAATATTCCTTCATTCCGTCACACTCTCCATTGTCCTCTCCCATGCTCCACTCCCACCTCCACTCTGACTCCTGATGGAGGGCAGGTCATTCTCACACTAACGGTATTTGTTAGTATCTGACTGAAAATGTATCTATCTTCTGAGGTTTGCACTGTGACCTTATTTACAAATGACCAGGATGATCTCAGCATAAACAGCAGCAGAGGTGAAGATGAGTTGAAAAGTTACCTATCCTCTGCTTTCCATCACTAGTTCTGCCTGTTTTCTTTCTGGCCTTTTCAAGTGTATTGGTACCATCTCTAGACTTTCAGTGCTCTGCTTTACAGGGAGAAATTAAGCTGGAATAAAGTACACTGGTCCCTTTTATGTCGAAGTAAATGTTGTCAAGCCAGAGATTATATTTTGGCTTTTCCAAGGGTGGATGAGAAATAAAAGAAAACTTTTCTACTGTACCTAAGATAGGAGTCAGCAGCAAGCTCTGCCTTTATGCCTTGGGTCTTAAACAGTCTTTCTACTAATCAAAACTGATTAGGCAAAACTAATTGGGCTAAGCTGAAAGCTTGCTGACAAAACCCTTTAAGAGTAGGTGTAGTTGACAGGCACCAAAATGATCAGGTGCTGCAGCATGGATTGCAAGCTCTGCCTCGTCCATGGGAGTTTCTGTAGGGAAGGCAGAAGTGTAGCCTGAGGACTTGCAGAGGAAGGTACGTGCGATGGGAGAAGGAAGGATTTGTTTAGTGGGCATCTGTGAAGCTAATCTCTGCCTCCAAAGAGGCAGTGCTGCCTGCCGAGAGCTATCGTGGCCAGCAGTTAGAGCAAAGAGGAGCAGCAGGAGTCACAGCTCTGTGCTATTCTAGATGAGATGCAAGCTCGGAGCTCCTGCAGGTGATCTGCTTGCATTTCTTGCTGGGATGCATCTGGGTGCCCAGGCTGCATGTGCCACCGGTGCCCTTGCACCACACCCTGTGTTTAATGGGTTGACAAAGCCAGCCTGTTGCAAGGTGCCCTCTTTCAGGGCACTTCTTGCCTGGGTTAGGAGTGGACTGAACATCTAAGGCATATGCAGTGGTATTCTGGTCCTTCAGAGATAAAGCAGCTTTATCCTCATAGGAAAACAGAATTTGTTAGGCAATGTACTCCTGTTGTTCCTCACAGATGCTGACCAGCCGGTTCGTAATGACCCAAGACCTCACTGGGAATCTGAGAAGGCTCTGCTTTCAGGAGGACAGCTGCAGTGAATGAAACATTCCCAGCCTGGTCTAGATGAGCATTGAAAGGTGAATTGATGCTGTCTGCCACCACTTAGCTAAGCCCTTCTAAAAGGCAAGTCAGGACAGAGGAGCTGGGCACTGACTTGAGGGAAGACCTAGGTGTGAAAACTACGGCTTCCCATGCAAGGCAATGAAGGCATAAAACCGGCTTGCCCTGCCTAATTAGGACAATAGGCTAATTAACTAATGAGAGAAGCCTTCCCAGTGTGGATGTACCATCAGAAGCCATTAATTAAAAGTCTTGCTAAATCCCAGGGTAGACAAAGCCTTTGAGATTAGTGTGGGAGCAAGAAATAACCACTGGTTGAGCACCAGCATTGTGTCCTTTAGCAGACACACAGCCTTTGCCTTCCTCAGGGAGTCTTTAAAATAATAAATTTGCTTTGGAGTAAATTATACAGATACAGAAACAGAGCAGTGGCTTACAAGAAGCTAGACTGTTTCAGCCTTCCCGTGGCAGCATCTGTTCTTCTTCACTGGTATTTTGACTGCAGTTCTCTTTTTTTGTTGGTATTTTGGGGCTTTTTTTGGAGACATATTTCTCCCAGGAGAGGCTGGAGTTCTTCTCATTGATCGTTGGCTTTACAAAACCAGCGGCTGCTGCTGGACTGTTCCTATGGCTTTGATGAACCAGTCTTTCACTATTTTTTTCTTACCTTTGAAAGTGATTCTTTTACCCATTTGCAACAAATGTTCCTCCCATGTGGAATGACGACAGATGAGCAAAGTCTGACACTTTTTTCCGGGAATGTGATCCTGGTCTGTAACCAACCGTTCTGTTTTCTTCTCCCCTGTTTTTAAATGAGTTTTATTTCCTAGCCATCAACAAAACTGTGCTATGAAGAGATGCCTCAGATTGCAAATTGTGATCTCCCTTTTCCAGCTCCTATAGTGTTCATAATGTGGGGAGAAGCTTCTGCTGTGAGGATGCAGCTGAACAGCATGCCACCACTGCCCTGGCTCCTGCACAGCTGGCATGAGTGCGTCAGGCCTCTGCTCTCACTGATTTCTGGCAGATGCTACTTTGTAATGGAGCCTCCCCAAGTGGATTTTACCCTGTGGTTTCATATGCACCTGGGATACTCAGTTAATGGGTGGGTGTGCACCTGTGTATTTATCTCACTGGTGAGGTTTTCTTGTGAGGTTTTCATGGTTTGTGTGCACAGAATAGAAAAGCTGGCAGAGAGGTGGCTGCAATGAAGGTAGTTCTGGTGTTGAGGGGAGGGTGGTTGTGCTGCAAAGTTGTTGTGCACCATGGGCCTGCGCTATTTGCAGCATGGCTGTAGGACTTGGGTGGTGCTCCTGTGCTATAAGGGTCTTTACTGAAAAGCTGCTGAGTTGTTGAGCCAAGCCCTTAGCCACAAGCTGTCCTTAGCTGTGGTAAAATCCCCTTCAAACTGGGGTTGGAAGGATATAGCACATCAGTGAAGAGGAATCGCTGAGCTGCCCTTTGTCGGGCTTAGCTTTCTGCCATGGACATCTAAGACAAGTTCATTTCAAAACAGGTGGCTGACTGGCTATTCTGCTCTATGTCACCCAGGAAAAGCCCTTCTTTTTTTGAAGAAGAAGAGACAGAGAAGCCAGTTCTTGCAAAGTGTTGATTTTGTGCATGTCCTTCCACACACCCTTGCTTCTCTAATTCTGCTGAGACTGCTCTTTCATAGGGGTAATGAAGAAGGGAGGGGAAAGGTGCTGTGTCTGGAGCATCTAAATGCATTTGGTTGCTGACTGCAGGATGAGGATGCCAGAGCGGATGGGTGCCTGGCACTGCATCACACTTCTATCTTTGGAAATCCAGCAGCCCCTTTTGCTCTGATGGCTCTGTTTTAACTCTCGAACTTTCCTCAGAGTGAGGTTCTCAGTGCCTGCTGAATCCTGTTGAAAGTCATTGAGTGGGATATGAATTTGCAGCCCGCAAAGCACCATAAGTAACCAGCGGCACAGCTGCATTTGTTGTGGCATCCTGGCTGCAATGCTGCTAGCAAAGCATAGAAGTTTTCCCTTTGAATTAGGGAACAGAGGGGCTTCTGTGGGTCTTGAGCATGAGCATTGGCGTTTTAATTCTAATAATTCTAATAGTAATGCAGTCAGAGTGAGTGCTGGTCCCGCAACATGTCCATCCCTGCTGTATCACTTGCACTGGTCTTGCAGAGGAGATGGTCCTGGCCACAATGCTGCTGGAGGTTGCCCAAGGAGGCTGCCATGCTGGTGCTGCATGTGGGGCTGGCTGCCCTGCAGCCCCTCTGATGGCTTGAGCACTGCTGCGCTGGAGCACTGACATATGAGCTGCCACACTGAGCTGGGCACATCGTATTGGGAACAAAAGGTGATGCATGCAACATGTGTGATGTCCATGTGCAGGGTATTGAGCGTCCATCCTGTTCTGCAGCTCTGTGCATTCCTAGAGGGGAGGAGAGTGAGGGAAAACAGGGTGGATTCAGGAGAGAGAATGACTTCCTCCCTCCTGGGCATCCTAGAGCTCAAAGTACTCAAATATCTCTGCTATAATGGGAAGATAGATACTTTGCAATCATGCTAAAAAGATACAGCATAAAAGACTTCAGATCTGACACCTTTTGTCCTTCTGACTGTTGCTGACTTTAAAGCAGGCAAGGTATCTGCTGGGGTGGCCTTGAAGTGGCACAGGGATAGCAAAGGGGAAACTGGAGTGGAAGTTCCCTGCAAAGTCGATAAAAGGACAGCCTGAAGCTGAAATGTCATTCAGTTGCAAAAGAGATGAAAGTAGCTTTTGCTTGAATACAGCCCTTTTCTTACACCTCTGCCTGTGATCTTTGTGGTGATGTATTTGTCCAAACTGGTTTTCAGTGTCCTGTTGTGGGTGGTGTGAGTAGTTAGAAAGGTTTTATTCTGGCTTTCTGGGCAGCTAGGAATAAAACCCAGTGCTGTTGATATCCCTGCCACCAAACTGCACCTGGCAACTTTTTATTTGTATCCTTCACACTTGGGAAAGTGAGACAGAGGATGTGATTCCTTCAGCATGGCGAAGAGCTGTGGACTCTAACAGGAACATCCTTTCCAGGGGGCTGCTGATGAATGAACACATTTCAGACCCACTATGCACTGCTTCCTTTGTCCGAGACAAGGAGATTTAGAGCTGTAGTACCTGGAAGAAGCTAAGACGTATTTCTATCCATGCCATCATCAGGTTTACTTTATTTCTGTTAGACATGCCAAGTTTGCCTTTTAACAAATGCATCAGGAATAATGCTTCTTCTACTTGAGTACTGCTGATGGTAGAATGTGAGACCTATGGAAGCTGTCTATGGAGCTTTAGTTTCACCCACGTTGTATTAGTTTCTCTGCATTATTCCTTCTCCTCCCTTTTAAAATAATTTTTCTTTTAAGTGCTACTCCAAGCTGTGGAAAGCTGCTGATGTTCAGAAACTCTCAACCTCCACCACAGGGATCACAATTCTTCTGCAATCTCTATCAGCAAGTATTTTATAATTCATTATTCCAGTAACACTTAAGTTTCAAACATTTATGGGTTGCTTAAATGTATTAACTCTATGAATTCAGACTGTGCGTGTCTGATAATGCATCAGATCTGTTCCTCATGCCTCTTATATTTCCCTGTCTTCCTCACAATAGTGCTGTGTTAATTCCTTCAGTGATTAACAGTGTCTGCCGACCGTTGTGTCAGAAGTACGTTAAGAAGTGAGAAGCCAGCTGAAATTCAAAGCAGGACGAGTCAGTCTTTATATGGAACTTGAAAGTGCTGCAAAATTATACCTAAAGAGATCAAGCACTTCTGTTTCAAAAGCTGCTCTGTCCTTTTCCCTTCCTTCTGAATAGTAAGTGATCTGCATTAAAACAGTTCAGGTGAGCAACAAAACACATTTATATGTAAGCAGCAAAGAGACAGAAATAGAGCAAGATGAGTGCAAAATGATTTTGTGAAGCAGCTTGGAGCCTTCTAACTTAAGATCTGTGTTCTGAATCATTGTGCGGAAAAATAGCCCTTAGTCCATGTGAGTGGATTCAGATAGGCTTTAAAAGGGAAAGGTGACATGAAGCTGTTGCTTGGGTTTGCCTTATGATGAGGACATTGTCTTTTGGGGTCACCTCTACTGCCATCCTCTCAGTCTCCCCTTTCCTGTGATGCTTCCTTGGACGTGGGCCAAGACAGTTTCAAACTGGGAAGCGATGTAAAGCCAATGAGCAGGGTTTCACAGCACGGAAAATATTTACTCTCTTCTGTCAGTCTTCTCCTTCCTTTTCCTTAATCTCTGAACATCTCCATGCATAATCTTGCCTATAATTATAACCACGTGGGAACCAAGAGCGTGCTGCCTAGTAATTACTTTATTAAGTAATATTTATTTGTTCATATGACTTTCACTCTCTTTCACTTATGTTAAAAAATGGATTTTTATCTGCCATTGTTTGAAGTCAAGAATGTAACGTGTATTAAAAACACACACAAAACCAACCCTTTTTCTGCTTCAGGGAAAAAACCCCACAACCCATGTTCGAGGCTTCCCATGTATTTAGGGAAAAGTAGTAATTGTCTTTAAGGAGTTAAACTTCTGGGGTTTTAACTGAGAACTACACAACCTTTTTAGGTAGTTGTGGAAAGGAAAGATCTGGTATGTGTGTGTGTCCAATTTGCAGTTCAGCTCTGGGATGTCTGTTTGGCAAAGCTGCACCCAGAGAGTGGCTGGAAAGGCACAACATGAGCGACTTTGCAGTGCATCCTTCCCCTGCCCCTTTGCTCATCCCGTGTTCACAGGCCAGGCACTGCCAGAATGGAGCCTCCATGCTGAGCTCCTGCATTCCTGTGCCTGGGCACTCCTACACCAACACCAGTGACCCACAAAGTGACTAAAATATTGTTTCGCCATACTACTAAAAGTAGCGACTTCTGTTAAAAAAAATTATTGGTGACTCTGGCAGCCCAGGGATTTGTATGAGCAGCTTCCTTAAAGGCTAAAGGGACTGAAGAGGTTTTACGGTGTTGTTCTGAGAGAATGGAGGTGAGCTTTCAAAGCTGGCTTGTGCTGGCAGACACAGACAACCAAGATGTTTGAGCTGAATGGCAAGCTTTTTGTGTGCTAGCTGATACCCAGACGTTTTCTTGGAATGTGCTGGTTATAAAAAAAAATAATAGAATCATAGAATGGTTTCAGTTGGAAGGGACCTTAAAGATCATCTAGTTCCAACCCTGCTGCCATGGGCAGGGACACCTCCCACTACTCCTCAAAACCTTATCCAACTTGGCCTTGAACACTTCACAGAACCACAGAATCACAGAATCACAGAATTGTTATGGTTGGAAAGGACCTCCAGGGTCATCAAGTCCAACCTTTCTCCTAGCATCTCTCTAACCACTACACCATATCCTCAAGCACTGCATCTATTCGTTCTTTAAACACCTCCAGGGATGGTGACTCCACCACCTCTCTGGGCAGTCTATTCCAGTGCCTAACTCCCCTCTCAGTGAAGAATTTCTTCCTAATATCTAATCTAAACCTCCCCTGATGGGGGAGCATCCACAACCTCTCTGGGCAACCTGTTCCAGTGTCTCACTACCCTCATGATGAAGAATTTCTTATATCTATTCTAAATTTACTTTCTTTCAATTTAAAGCCATTACCCCTTGTCCTATTACTACATGCCCTTGTAAAAAATTCCCTCTCCAGCCTTCTTGTAGGTACTCTTTAGGTACTGGGCGGCTGCTATAAGGTTTCCCTGGAGGCTGAACAACCCGAACTCTCTCAGCCTGTCATCATGGGAGAGGTCCTCCTCTGGACCCACTCCAACAGGTCCATGTCCTTCTTATGTTTGGATCCCCTGAGCTGGGCACAGTACTCCAGATGAGGTCTCATGAGAGTGGAGCAGAGGGAGAGAATCACCTCCCTCAACCTGCTGATCACTCCCAGGAGACAGTTGGCTTCCTGGGCTGCAAGTGCATATTGCCAAGTCATGTTGAGCTTCTTGTCAACCACAATGATTGCATCTGTAAGATACCAATACATCATCCTAGCTCACTGCTTTATCTAACTGAACTTTTGATTTAGATTCTAATTTTTCACACCATTCAGAATACTTCCCTGAACAAGGGGCAGGAAAGGCTATGGAAAGCTGAGCACTTGTTGACACTAGTGACCCAGTCTTCTACAATCTTATTCCTCATCTATTTAGCAAGACAAAATAACTGGAGGGTAGCATTTTGTAAAAACTCAAAGATGCAACCCACTGTCTTGCAGGGGTGTGCAGAGCAGGCTGTAAATCAGACTGTGCCTCTTAACTTACAAGTGGCTTTGTCACCTGCTCTGAGTAGATAAAAGGAGTATCATAGGGAGCAGGTATTACTCAAGCCAACTTTATACATACTTGGCTATGACGCTCCTTTTAGGAATGTTTCCTTCTCCAGGGAACCAAATAAGAACTGTCATCCTGAAAATAATGACTGATGAAGAAACTGCAACATGGAAATATTAGGAGAGGGAACAGCATGTGCCCCTTATAAAGGGCTGTAGCAGCTGTGGAGAACAAAACAACTGGACTTGGTTCCTGAAGGTAACTTTACAAATTCAGATGGGAAGTAACCCAAGAAGAGCGGGTTGTACAGCTGTGTACGTCATCAATGGTGTAGTCTGGTTTTGCTCAGCATCCAACACCTTCAAGCCAAAACTTTGGAGGACTTTCAGTAAGGAAACTATGTTGTAATCACACAGTGGGTAAAAATGTATCATTTCTTATTAGAAGTGTATCTGGCCAAATTATAAAGACTTTTTTTCTTTTATTTCATGGCTAGCTTTGTTTAAGACCCGCTTTGCAACAAAGCCAGTAAAGCCAGGCTTTTTTTGCATTACAAAGTGGAGGAAGTACTGCAAACTAAATGGCAAGACTGGGGGTATTTTATTAACACCACCATGGGGGAAGCCTGTTTCTGATTTATTTGCAGAAATTTCACAATCTAGCAGTGCTATCTGGCAGATTTCCCCCTGATTTTCAAAAGACTGGATATTAGGATTGGTCCAAATGGAAAGATTTGTTTGAATGTGTACTTCAGCTACAGGTTAGCTTTCTGGAGATCCTAGTGCACACATGTAAATGTTAAGAGTTTAGAAGAAACCTGTGGTCACTGATCAGTGTAGTTAGTGTTTTAATTCACATATCTGTTCTAAATAGAACTTTTCCAAAAGCTTCTGTCTAAATTTAAATGGACTGTTTATAGCAACCAGCCAGTAATACAATATACTGAGCAAAATGTGCTGAGCATGTGAAACAAACAGAGTTATTAAGCCATGAATAAATCATTGATTCAAATCAACTTGCACTAATGATAGTGCCCATTTAAAGAAAATGTACCATGTAATTCAAAGTGTTTCAGAATTAATAATAATAATTACAATCTTAATCACCAGGAGGCAATGTTTCTTTCCCTTGCAGCTGAGGAAACCTTAGTAATGCAGGATTTTTACTTCTCTAGATGTAAGCCTGTAATCTCTTCATAGCAATCCTATCAGACCTGTGCTGTTGTGTGGGATTATTCCCCTCTGCTGAATGGGGAAAGTCAAAGAAAGATTACAAATTTGGCCTTGTATATTGTTTTAGAATGAGAATGGCTTTTACTCTGAATTTCTGTTCTATGGGGAATTGCCATGCCCAGATTTGAGCTTTGGTGTTTGGAATTGGAACAAAAAGTCAAAATTCCCTGCAGACTGAAGAAGGTTGACGCCAGCTTGTCAGGACACTTTGTTACTGCTGAAACATGAGAACACATAAAAGTTCATATAAAGTAAAATTGAATGTTTGCATACAGATAAGTGGAGATGAAGTAAGCTGAAGCTTGTTTACATATCAAGCTAATTCATGTAGTCATTTGCTACTGAAAACTCTGTCCAAATATCAGCATGTTTCCCAATAAGGTTTTAGATTTTGGTGCAGCAATGTTGTCTTTACTTGACAGAGAACACCTCCTCTGAAAGCACATGTTCCTAACAGCTCCGCACAGCTGGGAGGAGGACCTGGGCCTCTGGGTGTTTGGCCCCCGGCTCTGCCCACGGGGTCACAGCTGTGTCTTGGGGATACAGAGATCACCTGTGGAGGAGCAGCTGGCTCAGATTTGGCAGGAAACACAGAGATGACCTTTTTTTCTTGTATAAAGTCTTGAACGATTAATTATTCTATAAATTGCAGAGGCTTTACTTTAGATAAGAGATACATCTTACCTGGGCAACCAGGTTGTCTTGAAGTATGGGTCGCATCTTCCACCAATTGTGCTATTTGTCACCTGTGGAAGGCTCATACCTGGTGCAGACAACATGGTTATGGCTTTCTTGGAGATTGCTGAGCTAACAGTGAAGTTAGGCTTAAATGATGCAGGCTTATCTTGGAGGATACTCGCGGATTTACAAGCGTGCATTTTCTGTGAATATGTCCTAAATATTTTCTGGTCACCATTGAAGCATGGGCTCCTGCAACATCAGCTCATGCCAGACACGGCATCTTCCCTCCCTGCCCAGCCTCAGCCACTGCTTTCTGACGTATTTTTTTCTCCAGTTAGGTAACTGAAGTGAAAGCTTTGTGCATTAAATATCTTGTAAGATTTTCTTACAGATTCACGGTAGTAGTATTTAAAAACGAACTCTCTGATGAGAAAAGCTGCTATGTTTTATTAATATTATATATGACTCTGGTGTGCTTGACTGTGTGTCAGGGTGGAGAGCTCCCTTAAGGCACATTATCTCCTTGTTGCCCAATACGTGTTTCCTTGAACTTTTTTGTGATGCAGCTCTCTGTGGCAGCTGTTGGCAATGGGGCATGGGATGACCCTCAAGTCTGCTTTGATGTGGCTGTTCTCATACTGAGAGTGTTCATCAACCCTTTGGTCTCCATGAGGTATGAGAAAGCATTACTTTAACAGACCTCTGTGCAGTAATTCAGTGTGGTAAATGTTGATCTTATTTACCTGGCTTTCTGAACACTTTTTGCTTCTAGTGGCACTCAGAAAGTCCATGATATTATTTATATAGAGAGCTGAAAACAAAGGGAACTGAAGCAAAAGAAAAACAACGGAAATGTAAGCTTTCTTCAGCAGGTCCAAGACACCACATCTTATGATCTCTTGCCTTAGTGCTCTATGTCATTGCTGGGGAAGCCTGGTTTTTATTATATTGGAAATAACTATTTGAATTCATCCATAGTATATGTATACAAGTACATTCCTGGTCAAGAGGGAGAGTTTAAAGTTACTTTAGGAGTTACTTTCTGCAGTTTCTATTTTTTTATGTTATTTGATACTCTTTATCCTCCTAAAAACAGGACAGTTCATGACTTGGGATGGGATGAGGAGGAGTTTGAAGAACAGAAAAGCACCAGAAACAACTTCTTAACTTGCAGTGTTGCAAAAACCATCTGTTAAATACATCCTTCAAAACCATTTTTTAAAGTGATGCTCCTGACATTGTTGCCAAGAAGCAGTGAGACCATTCACACTTGATTCAATACACCAGAATAAGCCCTGTTAAGAATGTCCCAAGTAGTGAAAAAAGTTGAAAGGGAGTCTCTGTACTCACAAGTCTCTTATCCTTGAGACTTGTCAGTACTCAGAAGTGAAGTACAAAGTGGGTGGGTTTGCCTACAGCAATATCGGGTGTGCTACCACACTTGCTTTTCTTTGTCCTTTGCTGAAAAATACAAGAAAGCACCAAGGGAACGGGTTGGAAATGAGAAGAGAGGAATGGTAAGGACATGAAGGATTCTTTAGGCTTTGGGATGTAGATTTATGGGTCTCATAATAGGACTCCTGTTTGCAAATGTTTTTCTGCTTTTCCTAGTGAGAAGCAGTAGTCCAATTCTGTTCTCTTTAAGAGAAGGATCATTTATGCTCTCAGCATGGATATTTCCAAATTTCCACATCCCTTTAGTGCCTCAACAGTCTCTTGTGAAGATGAAGTGTGTTTGTTGTTGTTTTCCAGATGAGGTTCTGTGGTGTCCTCTGCTAAGGCCTCTGTGACTGTGTATCTCTGGGAAATGAGTGTAGATAGGTAATCATTCGCATGATATTGTGTGCCAGAGTCCAAATCTGTGTAATTATCTAAAAGACTGCATACCCCATGAACTATAGAGTTGAAGACATTTGTGGCTTCTAACCTGGACTTTAATATTGGTAAATTCTGAATTCTCTTTTGCCCTGTATTAGCAGCTGGAAGAGTTCTTGGATGATTTGTAATGAACATTAATCATAATGATAGGCATGTCATTTTTTGAGTTTTGGATTTGTGTCCTCCTCATGTTTGTGTGACTGTTCCAGCAGCTGCAAATTTTGATGTAAACACAAGACCACATCCATGGAAAGAAATCTGCAAATGATAGGAGAACTGGATGCACACCGAAGGAGGGCTTTCCTTCTCTGGACTTTACATTGTGTCAGCAGAACCGTTACCTTCCCAAGGCATATTCACTTCTCTTCATAATGCAGAGAAGAGCCAGCTTTGCCTTCCTTTAAAACAAAACCCTGTACGTGGGTTATATAGTCCCACTGAATCCCAATATCGTCTTTTAAAACCATTTACACATTGCAGGAGAATGTGTAAGTGAGAGAGGGTAAATATTTAGAGAAGAAAAAGGTACTCTCGTAGCCTGAAGCCAGTGGGTGTGTGATATGGACACATCACCCATTAACGTGCCATAGGATGCACGGTGATGAGGTAAGGCGCAAAGCATCTTTCTCATCATCTGCCCAAAGGCGGTGGACCTGACACTTCCAAGAAACAGCAAACTTGGGGTTGTTGTCAGAGGGCTCGTTCCCACGCCGTCTCTGGCAGGCTATCCTGGCACAGGGCTGCGTGTTGTGAACAGAGCGTTTTAATTTCCAGCTCTGCCTATGGGGAAATGCAGTAGCATATGTTTGAAGACCTGCTACTTCTCCTTGCAGAGGTCACACTGATTCAGTGAGAACTGGCTTTGGCTTCCAATGACACAGAAATCTGAGGGGAAAACCATCTGTGAATCCCATCTTAAATGGATAATGTGAACTGCAGATGTGTCATTCTGCTTTGTCCTGATATCTACAGGGGCAGGGCTGAGCTTTCTGCTGCTGCTGACATGAGTCTTGCATTGTTCCTTGAAAGTGTCAAAAGTGGAAAGCAAGTTGCACTTTTTGGATCCCTAGAGGGAGCGTGCAGTGCCCTGACCCCCCCAGCTTCTCCAGCGTTCCTGCCATCTTTGTTCCCTTCTTCACTCACAACCTGTCTCCTGGTTTTGCTTTTCCTTCAACCCAATCCTATATCCAAACAGCAAGGAGAGAAATGGGAGAAGGGTAATCATTCTCCTTCTTCCAGCTCTGCAGGCTGGAGCCATCCCAGGAGGGTGGGAGCGCCATGCTCATGCTGTCACGTCCATCACAGACTGAATTTGAGGGTGGCTTCTGAATTTAAAATGAATGAGCAGCAGTTTGAAGCATCGCCCTGCATGTCTTGCTCTTTCTTCTGATTTTTCTCTGTTCAGTGAACACAGCCTCATGTCAGAGAGGAAATCGGCCTGCTGGCTCTGCAGCAGCAAGGCAATACAGTAGGAGGGGACACATTGCCCAGCAGTTCCCATTGCTTTAGTCTGTGATACCAGCCTTGGCAGTCACATCTGTGAGTACCACAAGGGACTAGGAAATCCACTCAGACAGTTGTATGGCTGCAGGTGCATCGTGCATCCTAGCAGTAGTGGTTTTGCCAGGCTTTTTCTCGCTTAAAACCCTTCTGTTGTCTTCTTGTTATTCTTGAACGTGTTCTGTCCTGCCCTACTTCATCTCCCAAGAATGAAAAAGTTAAAAATCAACATGAAGAGTGTCACAGATAACTGCTTACTTTTATTCTTTCCTGCAGGCAGAGCTCAAAGGTTGAGAGGAAAGATGCACCAAACTGCAGCTCTGCCTGAGGGGGCTTCCTTGATGGAAGGAATCCAGCTAATTCTTTAGGCAGATTTTCTTCCTCAGCCTTCACTCCAGAATATGACTAGTCAATACTGGAAGAAAATATAGCCTTCAGTTCTTGCTCTTAGGTTTTACCCTGTTGGCTTTCAGACCTGTGAGACTTCTGAAATGTTGCGATGCAGATGTTTGTGTTTCCTGCCAGGGAGTGGGCAATGGCAGGACTGCACGTCCTCAAATGAGTGCAAGATGGTAATGTTTTACAGTACAAACCCTTCCTGGTGAAAAATGAAGTCATCCATTTCTGAGATTAGTTTTGAAAAAAAAAAAAAGAAATTCTTTTGTGCTAT
The DNA here is from genome assembly GCA_013400335.1 of Eurystomus gularis. Lineage (NCBI taxonomy): Eukaryota > Metazoa > Chordata > Aves > Coraciiformes > Coraciidae > Eurystomus > Eurystomus gularis. The sequence continues at coordinate 107,089 of VZZY01010197.1, read as the reverse complement.
GAGGAAGAATAAAATAGTCGTTTTGACAAGGTTTCCATGTAAAACTTTCTTGGGAAAAAAACCTGCTTCAGTTTGATCAAGAAAGTAGAAGAACTTGAAATCACAGTGAAATAGTCTGCTCCCATTTTGTTAATTCCGAAATTTCTTGGTTGCTGCACCAGAAGTTACATTTTCTGAAGTGCTGAAGAACAAGTTGTGTAGGAGCCAAATGTTGTGTTGTTTTTTGGGGTTTTTTTTGAGCCAAATGCTCCTGTTCCAAACAAAAGGTTGTTTGTACAACCTGTGCACTGGAGTGTGCTGAGCAGCGAGGAAGCATGCGAGAAAAGAGCAGCGAGTCTCCAGATATGACACTTTGCCAATCCTCCCATTTTCAGGGTGGTTTTTCTTTTTTTTGAATTACAAAGTTTCTCATGTTTTTTGAATGGAATAACACAGATCCAGATCCAACAAGCAGTCTGCCTTCAGTGGCCTGATAAATTGTTCTTAATTTTCTGGAATAGGTTAATTTCGTTTAGGTTAGGGATGGCAAAAAGAGCAGGCTTTTTGAGGCATTGCCAAGTAGGAAGATTAAGTCAGCATCAAATCCATTAGTGAACCAATTTATCTGTGTTGGCTAACACCATTTCAGCGTTTTTGTCTTGCTTTTTTTTTTTTTCTTGGGTGGCAATTTAGGCAACCCACAATCTTGCTGCTATATCACAGCATTATATGGTGGTTGCTCTGCTTAGAACTAGATTTACTGCCCTCTTAATTTCTTTTAAGCAGATTTAGTTTAGTTTTATTTTCTCACGGCAACTTTTACATCTCCTGCAAATGTACCATTTCTTTGAAAACTCATGGGATTTTATTTCTGGGAATATGCATTCCTAGTCATTGTAGGACAGAACAAGCCTGCAATGAATAAGCTGCCTTTATTAATTGCACATATATATGTGTCCATGATTATTCAGTGCCAGCTTTGAGCTTCTCTTCAGGAGACCTGTTCCTGGTCTCCATGGTGGTCTTACTTGTAGTTGTCTCAACAGTCTTTGTTTTTCTCATTTTAGTTTTCTGCTGATGGGAGGATTGGAGCCTTATGCACAAAGGCTCTGATATCAGTTGAAGTCTAACCTCTGATGAAGACTTTTTTGATCTTTGGGATATTTATAACGTGTATGTGTTTTGTGGATTTTTTGCTAATTTCCTAGTCTTGGATTTTGCAAGCTCTGCCAAGAAACATGTATGCCAAATATTATCCTTCTCTTTGTTAGTCTTGCTGGAGCAGTCAGGACTTCAGGGAAAAGTCTTGGTTTAGAGGAGACTTCTGCTAATAGCTCCTTGCCAACAAAGAGATACTCTGTTTTCCTCTTCTAGGCTGAGACATGGAAGATGAGTTTGACTTGAAGCCAGCAGCAACCTCTCAACAGTATTGTGATGTTACCTCTGATTTTCTTGGTCTTTAGCATCATTCTTTACACTTTACACTTTGCTGGGTAAAAATCTGGCTGGATGGCCAGGCCCAAAGAGTGGTGGTAAATGGAGTTAATTCCAGCTGATGGCTGGTCACAAGTGGTGTTCCTCAGGGCTCAGTACTGGGGCTGATCCTGTTTAACTTCTTTATCAATGATCTGGATGGGATGATCAAGTGCACCTTTAGTAAGTTTGCAGACAACACCAAGCTGGGTGGAAGTGTTGATCTGCTTGAGGGTAGGGAGACTCTGCAGAGGAATCTAGACAGACTAGATTGATGGGCCAAGACCAATTGTATGAGTTTCAATAAGGTCAAATGCCAGGTTCTGCACTTTGGCCACAGCAGCCCCCGTCAATGCTACAGGCTTGGTGAGGAGTGCCTGGAAAGCTGCTCAGCAAAGAGGGCCCTGGGGGTGTTGACTGACAGCCAGCTGAACATGAGCCAGCGTGTGCCCAGGTGGTGAAGAAGGCCAACAGCATCCTGGCCTGTATCAGGAATAGTGTGGCCAGCAGGACCAGGGAAGTGATTTTTACCCCTGTACTTGGCGCTGGTGAGGTCGCATCTTGAGTACTGTGTTCAGGTTTGGGCCTCTCACCACAAGAAGGACATTGAGGTACTAGAGTGTGTCCAAAGAAGGGCAGCAAAGATGGTGAAGGGTCTAGAGCACGTGTCTTGTGCGGAGCGGCTGAGGGAACTGGTGTTATTTAGCCTGGAGAAAAGGAGGATCAGGGGAGACCTCCTAAAAAGAGGTTGTAGAGAGGTGGGGATCACTCTGTTCAACCAAGTAACAAGTGATAGGACAAGAGGAAATGGTCTCAGGTTGCGCCAAGGGAGGTTTAGGTTGGATATTAGGAAGAATTTCTTTACTGAAGGGTTATCAGGCAGTGGAATGGGTTGCCCAGGGCAATGGTGGAGTCTCCATCCCTGGAGGTAGTTAGGAGTTATGTAGACATAGTGCTTAGGGATATAGTTTAGTTGAGGACTTGTGAATGTTAGGGTAATGATTGGACTCAATGATCTTAAAGGTCTTTTCTAATCTAGGCAATTCTGTGATCCGTAGAGATGAGTTAAATGTTGAGCATCAGAATGAATCCAGTTTTCCAATAGGCTGGTTCTGTGTTGTGTGAGTAGGAACTCGACTGAAACTCATCCCAGTCAGTGGTTTTGTAACAACTGAAGTACCTGGTTTCCTGAAAAACCTGAGGTCACCCTATACCTTTTTAATGAGTGTGATCACTCATAATACACCTGCTCTGCTGGGGACCAGTTTCCATTGTGTAGAAATGTCATCCAATCTTCTATAAAATGTGAATGGAGTTGGTCTTCAGGAACAAAAGTCACTGGGGAAAGGCAGGCAGTGTCTGCCTTCGGAGATTTCGTTTCTCCAAGAAACTTGTGTCAAAACCGGAGATGAGCAGCACTGATATTCTGAGGTTTATACTTACAAGGGAAGAGTATATTCATGTCCAGCTTTTGTTGGTAGGTCCATTTACCGTGAAAGCCATCTTCATGTGTTGGGAATATTTGTAATTTATGGTTTATATAGTAAGGCTATAGCAGCAACTTCATGTGTGCCTCAAAATGTGGCCTTTTGGGGGACAGTCAGGGTGGCTGTGTGCAGGTTCAGAATGGTTTAGCCTCTTGACCCTGTGAGAACAGCTTGCTGGTGTCTGGAGTCTCCAAGGCATACATCTTTGTTCTTGATATTTCCCTGTCTCCGAGGAGGAAGGTGACAGCTCTGTTTTATGTGATTCCGACTGGAATTGACTTGCTGGAAGCTGACATTGTTCTAAACACTACCCAGAGCAGCCTCTACATATGCTTCAGCCCATGCCTGTCTTTCAGGCAGTCTGAGAAACTTGTAGCATTTACCATAACAATGATTCGCAGTGCCCTGTCTTCCATAATTACCAGACCATCCAAGGATTGTGCAGAAAGTGCTGATAAAGAAACCCAGATAATAAAAGGGAGTAAAGAGAATAGATGTGTTCCTGTCAAAGAGCACTCCAAGGTCCATAGTGCAGCTGTAGCTGCTCCTGGTGCAAAGGCTTCTTCACAGAAACTTCAGTAGGTATCACTTCCACATCTCTTTTGAATCTCTGCCACATGTGCTTAAATGTTCTCATGCTGGGCCCGGGGAACAAGGTCCTGCAGTGTGTTGTGCTGTACCAGGAGGCATAGGGGGCATTTTGCTCTTTTGATGAAAATTTCATTGATTTTGCTCTTAGTACTTCAATGTCCTTCACATGTTCCTTTCCTGAGAAGATGTTGCAGTCATATAGCAATGTATTGTACAGTCGCTGGTAGTTTTATCTGTTTCAGTCTTCTTGGCCATTATGTAGTACTGTTGTTATGGTCAGGGTTACAAAGCCATGCTGTTCTACATAGATGGCAAAGCTCCTTTTCCTGGCATCTGAGCAAGTGTTCAGTTTTGGGAAGCCAAGAGGTATGTGTGAAGTTTTTTTTAAGTGAGATGTGCTGGGAGTTGTGCAAGGAGCAGGAGCCTGAAGGGCAAACCAAGGCGAGACCTCAGTTCCTGGAGACCATGTTCTTTGGGAACAAGAAATTAGCTTTGGGCTCCAGTTACAAAGAGGGAATTGTCTGCACACTGGGTGCAACCACCCCTGTTCCAAAATGGGTCTAAATTAAACAAACAACACTCTCAGTTTGCATGAGCTGCATCACTACTTTCTCAGATGCTGACCTGCGAGGCCATAGGCAGCTTCTACCCTGTGCCAGAAGGACAACATTGTGTTTGTTCTCATGCAGTGAGACCTTTCCAGTTATGCCCTAGGAATCAGCTGGTGAGGCTTCTCTGGAAGAGATCTTCAGGAGCTTTGCAAGCTGACACAGGCTGCAAGCATGGAAGTGTTGACAGTCCAGGAATGGACCATGACCATATTCAGTTGCATCCAGCTTAGAGCGTGAAAGATTTCCAGATGAAGTGGAAGCTACAGGGTAACTGCTGGATGCAGCAGTCCAAGTTAGTAGTTAGTCAAGGGCTCTTCTGATGCAGACCGCTGTGCTGTGAATCGCCAGTCATGTTTGTTAACCCAGGTAGCTCTGCACTGTTCCAAGGCCAGCAGCTCCACTCACAGCACCTCTAGCAGCTAAATGTGCTTCTGGTACCATGGTGGGGTAATGACTCCATCTAGTTGCATGAGAAGAGTGTTGCCTACTGAATACACAGTTGCATGTGCTGCAGTTCAGCATTTCTCATCTAAACCCCTCCCAGTCTGGGAGACTGAGGGGAATTCCAGGACTGGTAAATAAGGTTGTTCTTCTGCCGGTTTTATCTTGCTTCTTTCAGTTGTTCCTGTGTATTGTAGGCTCCTGAGACTGCTCGGTAAAGGGCTGTTCAAATTGAAGTGTTCATTTTGGGAGAACTGCCTGAGAGCCAAAAGATGAGAACATCAGAAATATTTTAATTTCTCTTTCTGTTCTGCCTTCCACTGAACAACATCCTTGTACTTTTAAACATCAGTGAACGTGAGGAAGGCAGATCTGCTGGCAGAGCAGGAAGCCAAAACCTGCAAAGGCAGCGGTTTGCTCAAGGCTACGTGGCAATTAACTGGAGAAGTCCTTGCTCAAGACAAGAATGGGCCTCTTGTTTGTCCTTACAGTTAGTGCTCAATGTGAGATCACCTCCTGCCCTCGAAAGAAATACAGAACAAAACCTGTCAGCACTGCACCCTCATGCTGTTGGATAATCTAGGGCTAGCTGGCTGGTTACGTACTTCATTTGTTTGGTTGTTCAGTGTTTATTTTGGGCCTGATTGAAGCAGAATCCTCATATCCCCTCTGGAAACCAGCATCTTTCAGGCAAAATGTATAAAATGTAACTGTAAAATGTATAGCTTGGCTTTTCAGTCCTGAGCATTTCTTGGAGGCCGCTGTGGTACCTCTACAAAGTTAACTTCAGGTGTGACTTGTATAAGCCCTGTGCACTCTTGTTCCCTCCTGGCAGTCCCAGCAGCCTTCATGAGTGAAACCAGTGCCTGGTGGTGTAGAAAACTTGGGAGTTCTGATACGTGGGGACAAGTATGGCCTTGATCTATCTGGGAAGAAGTGAACATGTGGTCTGGTCCAGGATGGCATTAGTATTGATACTACAGACCCATCAGCATCCTTCATGTTGTCATCCTTATTTTTAAGGACTATTGTAACATCAAGTGAATGACAGTGAAATTCAGTCTGGTAGGATTTATTACTTTAATATTGGAGGGTTCCAGCTGATATCAGATTAACATATTCATAGGGTTTTAGGAACAGCTTGAGTATTAACAGTTACTTTCTAAACTGAAATCTTTGCAAGGGTCTCATGTCACTTCTGCACTAATGACTCAGCCTGTCTTTATAAGAGGTTGAATTTTTTTTACATGGTATTCTGAGGCTAAATATGAAAGAGAGAAAATGGCCCTTAATTTTAACAAATTCCCATTTGGTTTAACAGCTGCTGTGAGTTCTGTCTTGTCTTTTCGGCTGTATTTGCCACTTTGGCAGTGTGTTTCTGGCTGTCAGATTCTTACAGAGTTCTAATGAAATGCGACACTTTTCTCTTCTTCCCACAGCTGTTATTTGTCGTTTGATAAAAATCTGCCTTGCTAGAGTTTTATTCCTGAATAAATGATAAAAGGACAGTTAGTATCAGAAGGCAGTGATGGCATGAGAGCTTCTGCTTTGTTGCTAACTTAGAAGAAGCCATCGCCCTCCTTTTAAAGGATGTGTTAGTAGCTGGGTTTGGGAAAGACTTTGAACTCCTGAGGGAACCAAAGCTGGCTTCTTCCCTCGTTCTGCCCTTTACTACTGCCTTGTCCTAACTAGCAGTAGAACTCCTGTTGCTCCTGCACTCCTGGTGCTGGGTTTCTGGGTTTTGGAAATCGCTCTGGGTTTGTTTTTCGTTGTGGTGCAGTCAACACTTTGTTTCTTCACCGTGCTCCCAAATGAAGGCTGCTACATCTGCTGAGTTAGCAGACATGGGCCCATGCTTCTTGGGGTGCATTTTCCCCACCCTGGAGCCAGGGACATGAAACAGCCAAAGCTGGATGATGTGGTAGCCTGGACATGGTGTTTCTCTCGGGAGCTTCTTGGGTGGTTCAGACTGGAGAGTTTGCTGCAGGAGCTGGTCTCGTTATTTTGTGTAAGTCTGTTACTGAAGCTGCAAATCCCAGTTCCTTCTAGCTCTGACATTACAAATAACTCCCTGGATTCCTTAGAATACATACAGATACTTGACTGAGCTATTTGAGTCTGTTAAAAACTTCACATGACTGTGCAAGGGAGGTCTTGCCGGACTGAAGATGACCTCCTTGCTCTCAGAGGTGTTTCTTGAGTTGCCTAAATGAATGTACAACAAATGCTGGTGCATTCACATGCCTGACAGGGAAATGCACACCGGATCACACTGTGCTGCCAGCTCTGTTCAGAAAGCAGAGAGTTTATTGAACTCCACTCAGTTTCTCATTAACGTGCAAAGCTCTCATCTGTTTCTGGCAATGCACCAAGCAAATTTTTGGACAGAATTTCTGCAAATCTCTTTGTAGTGCACACTAAGCCTGCCTTAGATCTCCCTGTCCTGTCTGTGTTTCTAACAGCTTGCTTTTGGGGCTCCCTCTGAAGAGGAAGGTGGGCAACATGCCGTGAGTTTTTGTTGCCTACCTTGATATGCCTGTGTTACACCCTTGCTGAAGACTAGAAATTTTGTCCTTTCTCACCCTGTCAAATCAGCTGCCTCTCAGGAAGATATTTTTAATGTTACGTGATATTGCAAATACCCTCAGGAATTCACAATGAAAAGTTTGACTTTGGTGTTTGAATTTGGACACAAGGACTTCTCACTAGAAGACTCTATATTAATCCCATGCTTCATTTCATCATTTATCTGTTACTTTGGAGTTTGCTGATAAACAGAAATAGGGGACAGATAACAACATGGGATTTCAGCAGTTAAATGAAAAATATGAGTGAATCCTACTAAAGAGAGAAAATGGAGCATCACAAATGATTCTGAAGAGACTGGGAGGCAGGAAATAATGTCTCATGCTTAATGAACGACAGCTCTAAAATATGCTGCTATTGAAGAAACTCTAGGAGTGAAGAAGAGGGCTTTTTAGAAATTACATAAAGTGACGTTTTTCTTTCGAAAATTTGGGAATCTTGACCTCTTGTCTTTGGAGAGGGTGGCAATTGAAAGTATGTCCTCTAAAACTGATAGAAAATTCAACACTTCAGGAACAAAACACAGTGTGAAAAGCCATAGCTCTTCCTCTATTTTCCAGGAGGTCTCAAGCTAACTTAAGGTGCTCTTGAATTATTCCTTTGTTTCTGAGCTTGCTCAACCAGCACGTTTTCTTTTTTTTTTTGCCCCAGGTGGTGTGGAAGGCAACTTCGATTTGAGTAAGGGCAACGTCGATACAGAAATGCTCATTCTTGACAGTAGTTTTTAGGAGGAGGAGCTGTGCATGAGGGGGGTGGTCAGTCTACCGCCCAGGGTCTCTTCCAGCTCTGTTGTCACTGATGGGTTTCATAGTCATACCCTTCACCATGCAAACATTGAACAGGGAAGCAGAGTCTCCTTTACCAGCCACTTAAAAGGTCCACTCAGGGTCAGCATTTAAAGGGTTACATGCAGCCCTGTCTAAGCCTCCCTGACTGCTAATGGGAGTCATAAGGCTTACTTTGAAGTAATCTGGTACGAACATTAAGTAGTTTCAGAGAGAAGGAACCTCTGATTTATTTCTTGTTGATGAAAGTTCAATAGAAATAAAAAGGGAAGGGGGAGAAAAGTTTAAGGGGACACTAAAAGCACCATCATTTGATGGTAATTGTACAACTCTAAAAGTAGACCTGCCCCTATCACTACAAGTGAGAATGTAGGACTTGGTCATATATCAGGATTAGGCAATTAAGCTAAGTACTCCAGTTTCTTTAGTTTACAGGGATAGCCCTTTTTTCGGCATCTTTTATTCTTTCTGGTGTTTTGCTGAGGGCAAAATGTTGTTTGTTTAAGAGCAGAATCTGGTGATGCTCTTGTACTGGAAGCTGTTGATGGCAGAAGTGTCTGCCAGTCTCATCAGTTATGATCCACAAGTGCAAGATCTCCCTTTTAATGTGTGTATTACTGCGTACAAGTATGGCTAGTTACTTCAAGAGGTTCTTCCAGTAACTTAGGTGTCATAGTCCCATGAAATCTTATTCTCCTTCAAGCCAGTTGGATATTAGACACCATTAGACTCTCTATCAAGGTCAGTGTTAGAGCACACCCCTTTGAACCATTTGTTCACACAAACAGACGTGGTCAGAGCATGCTCACTGTGGACTTTACTGCAAAAATGTATTTTCTCTTTTAATATATCCACACACTGCACCTCAAAACTTATTAAGTTTCACAAGTTTTTTTAGGAAAAAAAGACAGAAGCAAATGCCTTCCAGGCATACATTTGGGACTTCCTTGTCCAAGCTTCTCTTATCGATTGTTTCTTGTTGCCCATCCTGTACCCAGCCTTGACATGAGTCCTGTAAACCCTGTAGAGTATCTGAACAGAAGCTTTTGGGAAACGTTTTTTGGACTCATTTCTGGAAAATGCAAAAGGTCCTTTAGGGCATGTGTTGGTTTTTTTGAGGCAGTTTTTTCCAGTGTCATGATTATTCTTATTGAATCAACTTTAAATGATGTTTGTATTGGACTTTTGCCGGTGCAATTGTATCAGAGTCCCTAAAGCATTCCCAGGTGAAAGTAACTCCCCATTTCCAATGGGATTAGTAAATAGTTGTGAATGAACCAGGGGTTTCAGAATAGATTTTCTTATACTTTCTGGTCTTCTACTTGCATGCACTACTTCTCTCACATTTCACAGCATCTTGATGAAGCCATCAAACCTTGAGTCTCTTTCTTTCCCTGTCTGTAATGTAAGGAATATTTCTCCTCTTCCTAGCAGACTGTGAAGGCTGGATGAACAGTAATTGAGGTAGCTCAACCGTTTTCCTTGCCATGAGGCTGGATGCTGGGTTTGGAGGACTGACTATGCACAGCAATGTAAGTAGTTCCCCCCAGATATGCTGCTTTCCTGTCCCTCATGGTACCATTTCTCTCGGAGCTTCATCCTCACTGTGGCAGTACCAGCTTCATTGCCAGGTCCACTGTGTGGCCATAGGAGAAAAAAATGTGGGCTGGAAGGTATTCTGTGGACTAAATCTATACCATGTTTTTTTATAACCTCCTTTTATAACATTGGCCTCCAAATGTTTGAAAAAAATACATTAAGGTCATCAGAAGAAAAGCCAATCAATTGCATTGTAAAGCATACCAAGGCCATTTTGTAGCCTGCAACAAGGCTATCACCTTGGAGATAAATGGGATCCCATTTATGTTTATTTCTCTTAACTCGTGGCAACTGCTGTGCAGAAGCAGAATAAATATCCTACCCTGGTTATCACCATGCTGTTGCTCTGACACCTGACCCATCATTTAGGTAACCTCTATTCAGTTGAGTACTTCACTAGCACTCCCTCTGTTTTCAGTGCTGAAGAGATGAGCAGAAGAGAGATGGTTTGTTACAGTGACTGGCAAAAAGGCCGTTTATGAGAAATCTGGTAGGTGCTCTGCACATCAGCATCGACACCAGGGTGTGCTGGCCCCTGCCCATGAGTCACGGTCAGCAAGGTCTTTAGTCAGTGAATTCCTCACCCCAAGCCCAAATTGAGGAGGGACTTGAGAAGGCCAGCTTTGGTTTAGGAAGGCATCCAGCCTTTGACTGATCAGGTCATGGAGTGTCGAGGTGCAAACTTGATGTATCAGATGGGAAGCCTCAAGTAGGTCAAGTCTGGGGAGTATCTAAGTGTGCTAAGGGGAGAGTAAAGATGGAAAGAAACAGGCCTGCTTTCCCTCCGTCTCCTGCCAGCCATGTTTTCAGCATGTTTACTCAACACCTTGTTTATGGTAAGAGGAGGAGGATGCTGTGTAATTACAGTGACGGCAGATTTAACAGCTAAGGCAGATTAAATGCAGCTCAGTTACAGCAGACTGCAGTGCTCATTTGCCTGTGAGCCAGCCTGCTTTCCCCCTGCAGTTCTGCATCCTGCTGCTCTCTCCATGGTGGCTCTGTTCCTTACATCCCTGCATTCCCCTTTCTTTGGGCTTTGACGCCTGCTTGCAGGACAGTTTTTTCTTAAGAAGTGTAAGATTTGCCCTGTAAAACTGTAAGAAAAGTACAGGCTGGTAAACTTCAATTTCATGCTTTTCAAGGTAGCAGATTGACAAGCCTACTTGCACAGGGTTTGTCTCTATCTTTATATGGCAACTGACATATTTTTATATTAGTCTCTTGTTCTTGTTGGACAGAGAGCAGGAGGAGATCCTGGTGCCAGGATCAGTATGTGTCAGAGGTCTGTCCTGAGCCTCCATTAGAAAGTGAGGCTGGATTCAGGGCAGCATTTTGTGTTGTGCTGCTCTGGGCCCAGGCTGAGCTTTTTTCTGTAGTCTAAGCTCAACTTGCTCTCTTCTGAAGCTGGGTACTGTGCAATACCATTTTGTTTCAAGTCTGAATCTTTAAAAAGGATATTAAAGTGTATCTTGGAGAGGGCATCTGAATTTGGTACCACAGCCCAAAGGTGAACCTAGGTGTGTGCACAAACAACCCTTATAAAAAGCACCTTTAATTCTTCATAGGAAATCTGGCTGCTTTGAGTGTCTGCCTCTTTGCCTTGGAAAGTCCTCACCTCACAGATCTTCTTCGGTCCATCCTAAGGCCTAACCAACAGCCCAGTCACAGTCTGAAAAGGTGTTGCCTGTAGCAGACTTGGACAAGATTTGGTCCAGAATGAGTTAAAGGGTAAATGTCCTTCACTGATAGAACCATTTTTGTGTGGTGATTTTTTTTTTTTTTTTTATAGCTTCATCCTTTCCATATACAATTCAAAAGAGTTACAAGTGTCAAAAAACCCACCTCCCATCCCCACCAACCAACCAGAAAGAGCCTGGACTGGAGAAAGACTCATCCCTGGGATTGTAAGGCTGCCAAGCCAAAACAAGCTGTGGTTGTGGCAGGGTAATGTCTGCCTCTTGCAGTGGAGGTCCATGACTGTAGAGATTGGGGCTGTCACTAAGGTCACATCAACAAACTATGCTGGTGAAGCACAAGGAGGAGCAGGAGCCAGCTCCTGTGCTCGGCTGGGATGGTTCGGCAGGGCTCACCAGGGTGGTCAGGTATGACTTTTATTGCTGAAATCCACTGTGTGTTCAGATCTGACTGTCCACTCTGCCTGACAGCTGCCTAGGAATCGGTTGCTCGCACATAGCTCCTTTCCAGGCTAGAAACACGCTTTGACCGCACCAGTAGCACAGGAACATTATTCAGCCTGAGTTCACAGATTATGTATTTTAGAGTAGTAACAGATGGCAAATGGTGGCAGTGCAGCTGCCGGGACCAGGAAAGGATGGGTGCTGGTTTGTCATTTCGAGGGATGCTGGCAATAATTCACATTTCTGTTTATACAGGGCCTTTCCTGTTTCAGAGTTCTTTATAAACTGGTTGATAAATAATGGGCTTGAAGTTAATATGGGCTGGTAGAGCTCATCTCTGTGCTTGTGTGGCCAATGTGTGAGGGTAAACACAAGGGCATCAGCCTGCACTCCCTACGCAGTCTGGATGGAAGTTGGGCAGCCACTTAGAATCACATAGTACCACTCAGCAGGTATTTCCAGCACAAAAAAGAAGGTAAACATCTGGAAGTCAGAGGGTGGCATGAGTAGCCAGGTGTCAAGTGGGAGTCTGGGTACCTGGACTCACTCTGCTACAGCTGCAAGAGGTTTTGTTTACACTTTTCCCAAAGACCAGCCATCTCCCACAGGAAGCTGCTGTAGGGAATGGGCAGCCATCAGCCATGCTGTCCTTGCAGAGTCAGACACTGCCGCTGGTGCTGTGCAGGCTCCGCTGGCACTGATGGAGATGCTGGAGCTTCCTCTTGCTCCTGCCTCCGAACCTTGCTCTCCATCAGCCTTGTTGGGATGTGCTGTGAAGGCAGGCAGTGTTTCCAAGCCCATCTTTGCCCTAAGCATTTGAAAGTGATACAGGGAGGAACTGAGATTTAAAGTTGATTGGCTTTCTATCTCATAGTTTTACTGCAGTTAAATGCCAGGAGTCTGGGGCACGTAACCAGAAGGGGTACTTTTTAGCACTTTCTTGGTATATATTAAGAGCCAGGTCAAGACCACTACTTATTCCTCCTCCATTACGAACAGAAACAGTTGCCATAATTGCATCCAGAAAAAACATCATGCTAAGAATTGCAACATCATGATTTTCTCTCATGTGAAGGGGCAGAACTTCCAGGAAAACACAGGAAGAAGTCATTGAAGGAACATAAATGAACAGAAAAGGGCGTTTATAAAAAGCTGAAAATGGTTGGAGGTAGGTAAAATATCAACTTCACATAGTTTCCCTGATCTTTGTAATATCTTCAGATCATATTTTCGGGAAGGTGTGCCTAAGCTGAGCAGGATGTGTTAGGATTAATGTGGAGTAACAGGGGGAAGCTTTCTAAACACTGTTTCACTCAGATGGTCTAAAAATGTCCTTTTGTTTTTAAAATATCTGAAACTCTGAAAATGGAGAAGTCACTCTGCACTGGTACCAAAAGAGGATGACTCCTTTTTAAAGGGTCAGAAGATGACATAATTGAAATAATTTTTATTCAGTTGAGAGTGAATGTCCAGGTACCATCTGCATCACACCAAGGGAAAAATCACAGAATCATAGAATGGTTTGGGTTGGAAGGGACCTTTAAAGGTCATCTGGTCCAACCACCCTGCAGTGAGCAGGGATATCTTCAACTAGATCAAGTTGCTCAGAGCCCCATTAACCTGACCTTGAATGTTTCCAGGGACGGGGCATCTACCACCTCTCTGGGCAACCTGCGCCAGTGTCTCACCACCCTCTTTGTAAAAAATTTCTTCCTTATATCTAGTATAAATCTCCCCTTTTTTAGTTTAAAGCCATCACTTCTTGTCCTGTTGCAACAGACCCTGCTGAAAAGACTGTCCCCATTTTTGTTATAGGTCCTCTTAAATATTGAAAGGTTACAATAAGGTGTCCCCTGACCCTTCCCTTCTCCAGGCTGAACAATCCCAACTCTCTCAGCCTTTCCTCACAGGAGAGATGTTCCAGCCCTCTGATCATTTTTGTGGCCCTTCTCTGGACCCGCTCCAACATATCCTTGGCTTTCTTGTGCTGTGGGTTCCAGAGCTGGATGCAATACTCCAAGTGAGGTCTCACCTCTACAAGTGGTGTAGAGAGAGAGAATCACCTCCCTCAACCTGCTGGCCAGGATTCAATTGGCCCTTCTGGGCTGTGAGCACACATTGCCAGCTCATGTCCAGCTTTTCACTTACTGGTACCCTCAAGTCCTTCTCCATGGGGCTGCTCTCATCCCATCATCCCCCAGCCTGTCTTGATACCGAGGATTGCCACAACCCAGGTGCAGCACCTTGCACCAGCCTTGTTGAACTTCATGATGTTCACATGAGCCCACTTCTCAAGCTTGTCCAGGTCCCTCTGGATGGCATCCCGTCCCTCAGGTGTGTCAGCTGCACTACTCAGCTTGGTGTTGTCTGCAGACTTGCTGAGGGTGCACTTGATCCTTCTGTCTGTGTCATTGTTGAAGATACTAAACAGTACTGGTACCAGTACGGACCCCTGCAGGACACCACGTGTCACTGATCTCCATCTGGACATTGAGCCATTGACTGCTACCCTCTGGATGCAACCATCCAGCCAATTCCTCATCCACCAAATAGTCTACCTATCAAATCCATCTCTCTCCAATTTAGAGAGAAGGATGTTGTGAGGAACTGTGTCAAAGGCCTTACTTAAGTCCAGATAGATGACACCCATAGCTCTTCCCTTGTCCCTGCTGAACTGCTGATGTAGTCGTTCTATCATAGAAGGCCACTAGTTTGGTCAGGCAGGACCTGCTCTTGGTGAACCCACACTGGCCATCTGAAATCACCTCCATGTCCTCCATGTGCCTTAGCGTAGCTTCTAAGAGGATCTGTTTCATATCTTCCCAGGAACAGAGGTGAGACTGACATTGTTTCCAATATAAGAGAACTGATATAAGAAAGATACGAAATCAGGTGAGCAGGGCTGGTCCTTGATTTCCAGCCCATTTCCACAGACTTCTGAGCTCAGATATGACTTTGAGTCTGGCTGGACTCAGCCAAATGGAAGTTATAAATCTCTGGGGTATAAACACTACAAATGATTGCCCTTCGCTGCATTCTATTAGAGCTGCTGAAGGCATGGCTTAACTATAGTTTTGACAGTGATGCAGTTAAAAGATCATGACCTAACAGTAAGTCTAAAATCCAGTCCTCCACCTGTCGGTGTAAGCAATTCCTTTCTTTAACCATCAGCCAAAATAATACATGGCGCATAACAAAATAAATGTAGTAGAAGTGCAGGGGAGCTGGGCCTTCCTCCTTCAGTAAATGCCGTGAGGTTGTTCTCCTCCTCCTGGAAGCGAGTCTTTCTCCCAGGTCCAGAGGGAAGGGAAATGGAGCATCTCTCATATGAAGACAGGCTGAGAGAGCTGGGGCTGTTCAGCCTGGAGAAGTCTCCAGGGGGACCTTATACTGATCTTCCAGTACCTGAAGGGGACCTACAGGAAGGCAGGGGAAGGTCTATTCAAAAGGGTTGGTAGTGATAGGACAAGGAGTAATGGTTTTAAGCTGGGAAAGGATAGATTTAGGCTGGATATTAGAAAAAAAGTTATGTAACATGAGGGTGATAGATCACTAGAATGGGCTGCCCAGAGAGGTGGTGGAGGCCCCATCCCTGGAGTCTTTCAAGGTCAGGCTTGATGGGGCTCTGAGCAACCTGACCTAGGAAGAGATGTCCCTACTCATGTAGGGAGGTTGGACCAGATGACCTCTAGAGGTCCTTTCCAGCCTAGAACATTCTATGATTCTATGATATACTGATGAGGTGCCTAATGAATCTTGTAGTCATGATGCCAAAGTATCTGGTCACAGAAGGGCACAGGATGAGGCTGAGAGTTTGCTTTGCAGATTGCATCCTGCGCTGCCTTGGCCTTACTCCTGCATGGACGCTGGGCTGGCACGAGGCAGGGAGCGGCACTGAGGGCCCACAGTTCTCCTGTAGGGAACAATGCCAGTAAACCAGGTAACGGTCTCTATGTTCTCTGGCTTCATGGTTGTGCTGAGGGGTCTCAAAGGACTTTTGCCAGGGAAAAGTTAAATTATTCTGGAGTTTCATGCTTCCATCTAGGACCTTCATGGTGTCCTTCAATTAGATTACTTCCAAGTTCTCTAACCTTACATCCTAAGGATGCTGTGGGCTGGCAGTTCCTCCAGGCCTATCTGTTCTTTACCCTCTGTATCGTTTTATGCAGCACAATCAGAACTTGAGCCCAGCTGGCAGCCCAACTGCATTGTCTGGTTAGCTGCAGGAATCCACACTTCATCCCCCTCTGAATCCTGATGGAGAAATGATAACAGAACATTGATTGAATGCTTTTTCCTTTCCTTTGTTTATTCCTCTCTTTGAACAGACTCCCTAAATACAGAAATAAAATCCTCAGTTAAATTTTGTGGATTAATGAATTGAACAGCGTATTTTTTTAATTTTTTTTTTTTTTTCCTCCTGTTGCCTGGATCTCAGGGAGAGTTTCTCTGGTTTTCTCTTGTGCTCCCTTGTCAAACATTTTCAGTTGTCAAAATGGCAAAGTACAGGCTGGGCCGTTGTATGGGCACGTCAGATGCACCAGTACTTACCAGGATGCTGAAAAGAACCAACAAATGACAGTCTGGCATTTCTCATGTGCCATTTTGTCACTGTGTGTGCCGTGCTCACAGTGCCCTGGAAGCCACGAGCTTCCATGGAACAGTGACATGGGTCATAGTCCACTATAGAAGGATGGTTTTTAATGGTCTTTGATGGGTTAAACGCTGTCTTCTCCAGAGTGATCATTTAGAGTTTGTGAGGTAAGAAATGCCTGTCAGAGTGAGGGCCAAAGGATCAGGATCCCCCAACACCACGGTATTATTTTCTGTCTAAACTATAGCAGTATATGATCAATATGATCACACGTGCTCAATGGTATCCTTATCTTATAAAAAAAAATCAAAATTGGTCTGAAAATGTTTTCTATGAACACTTAGTTAATGGAAACTAAGTTTCTATGAAGTTTCCACTTAATTTGAAGAACCGAGTGCACACTTCATGTCTGCAGGCTGGAGGTTAGTGAAATACAAGCAAACTCACAGTGAGTGGCAGGTCAAAGCAAACAAGAAAAGGAGGCTATCAAAGCTATTAAAGTCTTATTGCATGCTGAATAAAGCTTTTATGACTTTATCTTTTTGCTTGGGGCAAACAGTACATTTTGCTTCTGTTTTGCAGTGAGCGTAAGCTTTGGAAGGCTAAATAGAGAGTATTAGGTTATGGTAAGTGGTCATCAGAGGCTTGATTTACAGTCATGGCCTGTTAAATTGTTTACTGAACCTTATTATATATATCTCTCTGAGGTTGATGTGAGTCTTAGTTCCAGTTTATCTCCTTGTAGACATGGGTCTGTTGAGTTTTTCATAAAACCTGAAAGGATAAACATAAAGCTCAAGGTGCTTTTTATTGTAAGTCACAAATAGCAAGGTGTCACCACAAACATACCAGTCACCCCAATAAACTTCTAGCGTGACGTCATTGTGTATCTTGGCATATTTTTCTCAACATAGGTTTTTATATCTGCTGTTCTACAACTGTCAGTTATTCTGGCTGCAGCTGGACAGATGCCAGGACCTGATCTCAGTGCTAGGAAGAGGTTGGGATGGTGAGGGGCTGGTCATGCAGTGAGCCCCCTTGGCACTCATGTCCCTCATGCTTATGGATCAGCTTCCTCCCTGTGGGCCTTGAGGCTGTTCTATGTGGGTTTGTTTTCCTCAAAATACTGCACTGGGAGCTGGCTATTTCAGAGCAGCTTGAACGCCTTCAAAGTGGCTGGCAGGAAGGGGCAACCTGGACAGCAGAGCCCTGTTACCTCCTTGGTTGGAGCTGGACTCAGTCAGGCGAGCAGAAGTTCATCTGCAAAACTGTCTCTTTGCCTGTTGCTCAGGACATTTCAATTTCACCATTGGGTTTACAGATAAACTGTTAATTCAAGCTGCATTGAGCATCTGTATCTTGTTAACCTGAAGCAAGGAATTCTGTAATATTTCAGCAAGGAGTGTGACTGTAAGTGAGCTTTATATGGATAACAGAACAAGAGTTTTTGGGTGCCTGCTTTGGACATCTTAAGATGTAGGAAAATAGCCAATTTAAAGGAAAATATTTTACCTTCTTCCCCCTCCCCAGCCTTTTAACCCTGATTCTAGGTTCAGGATACCTAGAACAGAGCCCATGTGCACTGAAGGACAGCCCCAGCTGCTGTGTGGGAACAGCAGGGAGAGGCTCGATCTCTGCAACGAGAGGGATTTCCAGCAGCCTCTCGAGGCAAGCAGGGCCAATGACCCTTGTATTTGTACAGCAATACTCAGTTAATCTCTGTAGAAGAATGATGTCGTTTTGTATGGAAGTCAGGTGCTGTTCGGGCAGCCTGCCACTGAAAACTTTTATGCGTGTGGTTTGTTGATTTGCAGAACTTATTGCGATATTTCCATGTTTCCTAGCACCGGGACTTTACAGTAAGTCCTCAGATAACCTGCGTTGTTGGATAATCCAGGCAACATGAGAGGCAGGGCCAGGGAACTGCTGGAATACAGGAGCAGGCTATTGGAGTGAGCAGAAACAGGATTATAGGAGTATGGGAGGGAGGAGGGGAGCTCAAAGGCAGGAGTACTAGGGCGGAAGATGTTTCTGGGATAAATGCCCTCTTGTGTTACTTGGACATGCTTATAATCTGCTCTGATGATGAGCTTCAGGTTGTTTTGTGGGTTGTTTTTCCAAACACCTCTCTAATCTATAACTTTGTGTTGGACCTCTGTAATGTAAAAAGATTTAAAGTTTATCTGGAAAGGTGGGCAAGTCTGTATTATCAGTGTGCTTGCGACACGCTTGCCTTTCTCCACGACCCATGCTTCTTCATGCGTGATTCCATAACGGGGATAAAGCACAGTGGCACACTAACCAGTTTATACTAGAGTAGAAGTTAAAAACAGGATGGAAAATGTGAAAGATTATAAGAAAATATAGTCACGTGCCAACAAAGAGAAAAAGACACATCTGAAAATAGTGTCACAGAAGCAGATAATTTTAAATTTGCAGTAAAGTAATTCTGGTACTATTTATGGGCAGGACTTCTTTGTTTTATAGTGAAAAAAATGTATAGTGAAAAAAATGTAAAACATAAGTAAAAGGGAACAAAAAGCGCTTCTTCAAATATATCAGTAGCAAAAGGAAGAACAGGGAAAGTGTGGGCTCTCTGCTGAATGAGGTGGCAGCCCTGATCACCGAGGATGCAGAGAAGGCAGAGTTGCTGAATACCTTCTTTGCTTTGGTCTTTAATCCGAAGACCAGCCCTTGTGAATTCCAGACCCTGGATGTTAGAGAGGAAGCCTGGAGGAGTGAAGACTCTCCACTAGTCAGTGAAGACTGGGTTAGGGATCAGTTACAAAAATTGAATATGCGCAAGTCCATGGGCCCTGATGAGATGCACCCAAGAGTGTTGAGAGAATTGGCTGATGTTGTTGCTCTACCACTCCATCATTTTTGCAAGATCGTGGCAAATGGGAGAGGTGCCTGAGGACTGGAGGAAAGCCAATGTCACTCCATTCTTCAAAAAGGAAGAAAGGAAGAAGGAAGATCCAGCAAACTACAGACCAGTCAGCCTCAC